>CAIGRN010197060.1:0-13003 GCA_903798345.1 Fraxinus anomala | reverse complement strand
TATCTCGTTTTCTATTATTATTCCAAACATTTACATCTAATAAGCAGGATTCCCAAGGTTAAATACTAGGCATTGTGGGGTTTGTTCAAACTGTATGCATCTCAGCTCGCTAAATAGAAGGTGAACTGAAATGTCCCATACTAAAATTTGGTGTGCAGATTGTACTTGAATGGATTGTATTATGATGGATAGAAACTTTGGGGGTTAAATTGTACTATGAAGTTGGTTTTCAAATAAGATATGGATGACGTAGCTCAAGCTTACTACCTCGGAAACCAATTAATTTGGCTCTTCCTAAATTATGACGTTCCTACTAAATTATAATCATTAAGCAATTATCTAGAATATATATGCCATGTCCTCTATGGGCTTCTCTCTCTCTCCAAAAATTAGAAACAGACGTATAGTATGAGAGAAGTGGATTGAGATTTTAGAATTGCATCTCACCTTATCGATGAACTTATATATTTTATGTTTTGAATGTGCATATATGATATATCAATTCTGTTCCTTAACACGTGGATATAAATTTTTCGAGTAGTGTGTGAGCAGGTTTAGCCCTTACGTAGCTTGACAGCAGAGGGCCCTGTTTTCAAGACTGGTCTTAGGACTAATATTTGGGTGTCAATATCGTATAAAAGTACCAAAAGCTTGTTTTAAATTGAGCTATGCAGGTTGGGAAAGTCTAAATTGTAAATGAACTAGAGTAGGTACTTATACCAAAATTTGCCCATGTTTGGCCTCCATTCTTAAAATGCATTTTTTTCAAATTCACTTTCAACCACACATGTCATGGGACTCTCAACTTTATCAACTTTTCACATTTAATCAACTTTTATCAAAATCTACTAAAAATCTTATTTTTATCCAAACCAAATAGGGCCTTTATCTGCTGTAATTTTTTAAGTGGTATCTTACTTTTATTTTATTTTCTGCCAGGTATCTGCCTTGTGCATGTGACAATGGAAGCACCATGTCAATCAGAGATCAATCGGCAAAACTTGTTGCTTCCACCTCAAACAGGAACATTTCAAGATCGTGACGACCTTATCAAATATGTTCGTGATTTTGGTGCCAGCCAAGGGTATGTGGTGACGATCAAAAAATCTAAGAAGGATAGAAGAGTTTTACTTGGCTGTGATAGAGGAGGTGTTTATCGTAATAGACGCAAGATTGAAGAGAACAAGCGCAAAAGGAAAGTGAGTTCACGCCTCATAAATTGTCCTTTTGAAGCAGTAGGTAAAAAAGATGATGATGTTTGGGTGCTTACAATTAAAAATGGCGAGCACAACCATGAACCTTTGAAAGACATGTCTGAGCATCCCTATAGTCGTCGTTTTACAGAAGAAGAGACGTGGCAAATCAAGCTAATGACAGAAGCTGGCATCAAACCTCGTCAAGTGCTCAAGGCCCTGAAGCAGACAAATCCAGATCTTCAGTCAACACCAAGGCATCTTTACAATGTCAAAGCTAAAATCCGTCAGGGGAATTTATCAGGTTTAATGCATTATGGTCTTATTAGTTGAAAGTACCTGTTTGCTGATAGTTGAAGATTCCTCCATCACATCCTTTCAGTTAACTGGTGCATCCTAAATGGATCTTTAAGTGGTCATATTGGGCTTGTAGTTGGTAATTTATAGTAGTATTAAGATAAATTTCATAACAGTATGGTGAGTTCCTGGCTTAGCAGATGCTTCCGATGAGGCAAGGATAAAAGAGTTGGTTTTGGTAATAGCAAGAAAATGGTTATGAGGAGGACCTGTTATAGCCAAGTTTGGGAACTTACATGGTTGGAAGCTCTATCATTATAAAGGAAATAGAGGTCAAGAGGGGAAGAGAGGAAATTCGAAAGAGCAAAAGGATAGTTAGATGAAATTGTTTTTCTGGAAGGAGGACAGTGATGGTTTTCCTTTTTTGGGGTGGTATATTGAAGTTTTCATATAGAGGTTGATTGCTACAGCTAGAGGTTTACAAGTAAGCTGGGTTGCATATATTTAAAACCTGGTGCACGTCAATAAAAATCTTGTAAAAAAATAAGTTTTTTTTTTTTGGTAACCAATGCAATGGCATTTGCCCCTTTGTTGTGTTTCGATATAGCAAATGACTCATGGGTAAAAATTTCTAATTCAATCTTTTCACTGATCATATGTTGGGCTGTAGAATCTGTTAAATGTAGCACCTAAGTTCTTATTTCATTGCAACTTTCTCCAAGACAGCATGATATGAGGTTGTTGAAAATTAAACTTCAGTGTTGTTATCTCAGATAATGTATAAACATTCTAAACTAAAATGCTGTTGTAGAACTCCTAAATCTTTAGCCCGTGCCATCGCTAGATTTTTAACCCCTGTTTGACACCCATTCTATTTCTCATTTTTTTTTTCTCTTTCTTCATCTCAACCACACATTCTATCAATAAAATAATAACACATAAACCCAAAAATTCTCCTTTCTTTTTAACCACACATTCTTCCATCAATCACTATTCTGGAATTTATTCTTTTCCCAAAATGGGTGTCAAACACAAGCTTAATTTCGTTGCAACTTTTGCCAAGCTAGGAAACACAAGCTTGTTGCAAATTCATCTGAGGTGATTGTGTCTTGGATAATATATAAACGTGTAGACTAAGAATTCTTTAGTAAATAAATTGAGTGCATAGGTATGTAATTTTTTTTCTTTTTTCATTAATTGTTGTTCCTTAGACAAAGGTGTATCTTCTTGTGGCTTGGATGCTGGGATCTTGAATCCTTAAATTTACACAAAGACGAGGACAATGGCTATTAGTTATCTAGCTTAGCAATTTCATTGGTTAGTCACGTGATAAAAAAAGTTTCATGCACTGTCACTGCTTCCACGGAATTTAGATTGACATTTAAAGTCGTTAATTATCTTTCCTAGAATAAAATGCTATGATTTCTGCAGATAAAAGTTTTAAATCATGGAGACCCAACATGTCTGTTCCTGCAAACACATCAATTGAGACTTCAACATGCATCTGCCCTGTAAGTTTTGATGTAAGAGAATATATATGTTAAGCCTTCTTATATACTATCTATTTCTCTTGGTTCCTTGTCCAAATGACAGTTGACACTAACTTTTGACTTTCTTTTCTTTGCTGGTGGTCTGAATTCAATTGTAGCTGAAGGTTACTAATTATATAGGTGGGAAGTTTGTGGAATCACAGGCATGTGAAATAATTGATGTTATAAATCCTGTAAGCTTTATCTTCGGACTCTGATTCCTATATATCATTTTTTCTTTCTGAGAGCTACTTGTGGTGTACGGGGTCTAATGGATCGGTAATACAGGCAACACAAGAGGTTATTTCTCAAGTTCCCATGACTACATATGAAGAGTTCAAAGCTGCTGTAACTGCTGCTAAACAGGCTTTCCCTGCATGGAAGAACACGGCTGCTTCCACTCGTCGGAGGATCATGTTCAAGTTGGAGAATCTCATCCGCAGAGATATTGTATGGATGATTTATTTCAACTTCTGGCAACTAAATTTCAATAAACATTGGCATTTTTGTATGTACAGGACAAGATTGCCATGAACATTGCTACAGAGCAGGGGAAGACATTGTGTGGTGCCAAAGGTGATCTGCTTTATGGTTTAGGTAACCTGCCTCGTATCTTTCTGTTTTTCCTTTTCTATTTTTTGTCTCTAATTTCACTAATTTGAAGTATAATTTTAGCTCAACCTAGTCCTTCCTTTGCTTGTAGAGGTAGTTGAACAAACATGTGGTATGGCTACTCTACAAATGGGGGAGTATTTACCTAATGCTGCTAATGGAGTCGATGCATATTGCATTAGAGAACCGCTTGGTGTTTGTGCTGGGATATGTCCCTCAAGCTTTCCTTCAATGATGCCCTTATGGGTATGTGTATACTTGTTATAGTGTGTTTGTGGGTGTCTGCTGCCAAATTTTCTGAATTATATTGAATTAAAGAAGTGTTCTCATATGGAAATCCTGAACTTTTACCTTTTACTTTCCAAGATGCATACTGTGCTTTGATTCATGTCTTTGGACAAGATAAAAACTACTAATATTTTTACGTCAAGTTCTTCTATCTAACTTAGTCAGTAAGCTATTTTAGTCTAATTTATGGTTTAAGTGCACCCAAAGCTTTCTTTATTATAATTGCTTACTTCATCGTACCTAATCTGTTGTTTTTTACTGCTAAATTTCTCTCTGTATTTGCTGTTTCATGTACATATGTGGAGCAAGATAAAAAATCTTTGTTTTAAGTGAACGTTTACTGCTTTCACAGATGTTTCCTATTGCTGTTACGTGTGGAAATACATTTATTCTGAAGTCATCAGAACATAATACAGGTGATTGCCATTAATCTCTTTGCAATTTTATCATATCTTTTTGTGCTTTATAATCTTAATGATTAGTCTATGAAGTTGAGTTTCTCTCTAAAGCATTTGTAATGTTTGTAAACTTGAGTTGCCAACTGGGAGATGTCCCTTGAAGTACAACAGAAGATTAAAAAATGGATCTGGTGACTTGGAATCTACGATGGAATGAGAAAGAAGTTCAATAAGTAAATGAAGTAGGAACTCACATATTTTGAAACGGATGTGTCAGAAAAAGGATAAACATGGTTATATCTTTGTAGACTATTGACATGACTCCATTAGTGGTTCATCATAAGTTGTAAAGACAATTAAACTGGTGAGGAAGAGTGGTTGGTGTTAATATTGGAGGGGGCAGTATGTATGAATTCACTCAAGAAAGCAAGATACTGAGAAAAGATGTGGCAGTTCGTTGTCTTGTGTAGTGATAGCTTACTATGAAGTAAGTTGCATGTAAAATTCTTGTTGATGTTGCCCTTGATAGTTAGGGCTCAATCAAGCTGACTGGATTCACTCTGTTATCTTGCATTTTCTGGTTATTTTGACGTCAAGATTCTTTTTATTGTTCTAGATAAGTGGTGGCATTTATTCATAATATTCTCTATCGGTCCATAACAATTCCTTCGATGTTATTGTCACAAGGGTGCCTCATCTGTGCAAATAGTTGACTAAATCAGGCTTTAGGGGAAAAAGTTTGACAACAATTGATACTGCAACGAAGACAAAGATGCCAAACACAGACACCGTGTAGCAGAGGTGTGGAAAACATACTGTGCAAAGATTTAATTTGGACGACAGACATTATTTATCCACATGGAAAATGGGGATTGAGACATTCAATATAGATTAGAGGAGTAATAAGTCATGATGATTTTTGAAATTTAACTATATTTTTTTTAGCTTAATGGTAGGCATATACTTCAAATATCAAATCAATGATAGAGTGAGGGTAATTCTATAGATTGACTGCCAAAATCTATCAGGGCATCTGAAACATTTTCCAGATTATTCATTATTCAGCACTCAGATGATTTTTTCTATGATGAATATCTGCTCTTTGAATTTAACTCCTTACTTTTTATGGAATCCTATGAAATTTCTTCATATCTTTTTTTACTGGAAGACTTGTTTTATATATCACCAGTTCTGACAAGGCATACCATGTGAATGCTTTTTGGCACTAAATTTTGCAGTATGAGCTTTTCATTTTAGGCATTTGTGTTCTTTCAGGGGCTGCAATGATGATTGCTGCATTGGCAGCTGAAGCTGGTTTACCGGATGGTGTTTTGAATATCATTCATGGCAATCATGTAAGCCTTTGCCTCGAAGAAGCATTTATTACTACATCCCGTGAATGGCCCTAGGGAGTTTATAGGATCTAATTTATCTTTTCTTTTTCAATCTTCACCTATAGTTTGGTGTACTTTAAGACACTGCCAGATCTGTATTTATGCACATTTTCTCTTCACAAGTTATTATTATTTTTCTCTTGGGAAAGGTAAGTATCACTATAGAATGATTTTGAGAGGTTCTAATATCAGTGTGACAGCCTCTTTATTGATGAACATCCCTCTTTGCACCTGACAAGTTTTGTTTTCTTTATTCTGTCCTCCAAAACCAACGAATGCTTTGTTTACTTAGACTATTGATTGCACAATTCTTTTATTGATCTTACTGTATTAATAGAAATTGTTTCCGGTAGTGGTTAATTGTTTAAGTTCTAATTAAGATCGTGTCTATTTGCAGGAGATTGTCAATAATATATGCGATGATGATGATATAAAAGCCATATCATCTGTTAGCTCAAATATTGTATGTTGTTCTTTCTCAGTAGTCCAAATTATGCTTTTGGTTACAATCTTTCAGACACAAACCTCTATACAACTGGATGCTCATTTTGGTTTTTTTGATGCATCTTTTGCTCATGTTAATTAATGACAAGCCCCAATGTATACAGTTACTTTATATGCCTCAAAAGTCTTGCATTTTTCTATGTATATAAAGATTTGTGTTTTTGTGCTTATTGATTGATTATTTTGTTACTTGATGTTCTCTCTAAGCATTTCACTAAAGAATATGCATCTAAAATAATTTCTTATATTTTTTCATTTGACTTGAAGGCTCGAATGCACATATATGCTAGGGCTGCTGGCAAAGGTAAATGTATTCAAGTGAGTATTCTATTTATCTATAAAGGATTCCGCCTTTGCTAGACTTAACTGATTATGATAATTTTGTTCTCACGAGTTTTGTTGTTTTTCTTTCCCATCTGCTTATTTACTAGTCTAACATGGGAGTAAAAAATCATGTGATAATCATGCCTGATGCAAGTGCTGATGCTACATTGGATGCTCTGGTTGCTTCTGGTTTTGGAGCTTCGAAATTCAAGAATTGCATGAGTCCAAGCATAGCTGTTTTCGTCGGAGGCTCGGCCCCATGGTGTGACTTAGATTCTGCTTGATACCACTTTTATTTACTTTTATAGGTTTTCAGAATTGAAATTGTAGTGAGAGAGTTTACTACCATATCTTAGCAAGGAAACTAGCTAATTATAGTTCTACCATCAATGAAAAAATATTTTCAATTGCTATGACTAGTGTATCTATGCAAGGATAGCTCAGAGAGCTAATTGAAACTGTAGGGTGATAATTGACTTGTGTATCTGAGCAAGGAAACTAGCTACTTATATTTCTACAGTCGATGAGAGAATATTTCCAACCGCTGTGACTAAACTAAATAATGAATTAAAATCAAATCTGTGACTAGAAACACTTCAACTCATTTATCCCATGACTAGAGGCCTCTGAATCATTGATCTAGGATTTTGCTGGAATGTTTTTAAATACTTGCGAAGCAAATTAATTTCAATTGGCAAATGGGAAGAAAACCCAGATTGACCTAACACCTTGTACAATAGCTCAAGTTGACCATTATTGAAGGGGGTTTATTCTGAGGATTGAGATGTCTCAAGTTCAGGGTTATCTACAACCATCCCTTGGGGGGCCAACTTCAAGGGTGTTTTGCCTCCCATCAGTTTCCAACAAATCTCGTTTGTATATCGCAACTTCTGGCAATGTTCGCATTATCAACCCTTTCTCCAAGACCCTTTTGCTGCCCAAAACTTCCGAAAGTTCTTCGAGTCTTCATCTTCGAGGTCTAAACTAATTGAGAGTTTTAGTCCCCTTGCTATCCTTGTCACATATGTAAGATAATACATTGTTAAGACCGAGGATTAGGTTCTTTACCGTGGACCACACTTCTTGCCTCATCAAATTCCGGTTTCAGGCTTGCCAAAACAAACATTCCAACATCTCTGCCAAGGTTGTTGCATCTTCAGGGGCTACCACCTCTGAATATTAAAGAAGACCTAGCTCCTGCTATGAAACCATCATTTTATAGTAGATTGTCAAGGCCTGATAATGTTGCTTTGTATTGTGGATTGCCATTTTAATTCATATATAAGAGCAACATTCTGTTTCTTAGAGTAGGTCCTTGAAACATCCTCCCTTACCTTTTTAACCAATGAGAGATAAAGAAATGGCTTCCCATCTGGTTTCATGGAGTTCAACAGCCACCACAAGACCCTTGAATTCTCTTCATCCCACATCTCAAATTCACAGTTTTATTCATTGACCTCTTATAATATTCTCTGTTTAGATTTTCAGTAATCTGGAGTGTGGAGTTTTTAAAACTGGTGATGATTATGGTTGGGTTTGAAGAAGAAATAGAACCTGAATTGTGTGAGATTTCTGACATGACTAATGGTAGAAGCGAAAATTCATAGGGAGAAGAATGAACCAACAATGAAGGCCACGATGAAGAAATTACCAGAAAAATTTCTGGTTCAGATACAAATACAATGTAGGTTTTTTAATATCATAACTGTATCCATATTAAGTCCTGAATATAGTTACAATAACATATATAGTGTGAGAGTTGACTAGCCTATTTATGCAACGAAACTGATTAATTATATTTTTATAATCAAGGAGAGAAAATTCCTAATTAGTAGAGAACTAAATATAACCCCTCTTTGGATTAGATAAAAATCAGATTTTTAGTAAATTTTGATAAAAGTTAATGATATATGTGGTTGAACAGTTGTGGTTTCCATAAAATATGTGGTTAAAACTAATTTTTGACTTTCACTTAAATTTTAATATAATTTTTTAGTCGAACCAAACATGGGCTTAAAGAAATAATAAAAAAAAATCTTCTATCACCATAATTTCTAACATCTTTCTTTACTTAGCACAACTACGGGATTTAAAGGAGAGAGAACCGAGATGAAAGGATTAAGTGGAGAGAGCATGAGTGAAATGAAGATAAATACGCATTGAGATATAGAAAGAGAAAGTTGACTCTTTTAGTCGTAATTCTTCTTTTAGTATAAAACATCAATATTCCATACTTAAGTAGGACTTTAAATACTCAAAATAATTGAACTGGGCCTTATCCCATATTTATCTATTGTTGGCTAAATGAATCCTCTTCTTACTCCCCGTTATATTTGGCGATAGACTCGTTCTTCTTGAGTTAAAGTGCTTCCAATCGTTTGTCTGCTTGAAACCTGGCATAACCACAAATATTTACTATTATCTTCTAATGACCTCGTTCCATATGATTTTAGGTTGACCTCTTCCCTTTGATTTACTATTTCCCAATCAATGTGTCTAGCTACTATAACTAACTCATGAATGTTATAATACTTTATCATCTCTTATTGTTTTACTTGTATCTTTAAACATTTTTATCTCTCCTTGTATTTATCTAAATGTTTATTTATTGCTAACATTTGGTTCTATCCAAAATTGTTAGTATTTTAAGTCTTATATATGTTCTTAGTACTCGTAAAAGCTTGTCAAAATCCTATTAGTAGACTTTTAATCCTTGGATGACATTCTCTACTACATTTCCATCTTTGTGAATAAAGGGACCTTAATTTAAAAGCATTAAGATTGTGGTTTTTCATGATCTCCAGTATCTTGCTCTGCTTTTGTAACGACTCGGGTCTCTGTACCCAAGCCGTTAGCTTGCGTATTGTCCGCTTTGGGTGGGCTCATGCCCACTACCTCCTCACGGCTTTCTATTGCGTCCTATAATATTCGAACTCGAAACCTCTAACGGCTTGGGTATCGAGATCCGGGTGATTACAAAAGAAAGATAAAAAACCGTAAGGGGGTAATAGATGCCGACCCAAAGTGGACAGTACGTAAGTTAATGACTTGGGTATAGAGACCCGTGTCGTTACAAAAAAACGAGAGACCCGGGTAGTTACAACTAATTTGGTGTAAATTTTCATTTCTTTTTTATCCATATTCTACTAAGGCAACTTATCCATTTTAAATATATTTCCGCTACGTTCACCTCGTGAACAATTTGTCTTTTAAAGACTCAGCACCCAATACCATTAAGTATTGCTGATCCAACAACTATTACAAGGAACTTGCATTATAATTTCATCAAATAAAATTCGTTTATCACTTCTCTTTTTCATCCAACCCCTCTAATGCTATTTGTTACATCCTCGTGAAGCCCTCTTCTAACCTGTTCTAGTGGGATTGCGTAGTTGTATATTGGAGATTCTTGAGGTCTACTAAGACATGTCATAACCATGTTCTTCACTTTATTTAGCCTCTAGTGTCACCTCTATTTATTGACATACAGCATGATTTCTTATTCTAGTACGTCCTAGTTTCATTTTACAGACATTTTGTTGTTAATAGTCCAATACTTGGTACTGTAAAGTCAGTGAAAGCGTAAAGCATAATTCTCATGGAATTCATAGTGTACATTAAATGTCTTTCAGAAAGTGACCCAACTTGATATTATTTTCAGGGAACATGAGCTTGTGGAGCGTGCGAAAACCCTTAAAGTTAATGCTGGAACTGAAGCTGGAGTTGACATTGGACCGGTTATTAGTAAAGAGGTCTGACACGCTATATAATTTATAACCCTGTTAGTATGCTATGTTAGAAAAATGATGTCATAGCGTGCCTTCTTGTAGACCTTTTCAGGCCTGGTCTCAACAGCGTTTGCTGGTTCTTACCTTGTGTCTAAACTCATTCTGTCTTGGTTAGTGGTATATCCTATGTATTGCAATGTGGTATCAAAGCACAGCAGAAGTGTTTTTATCGAACTCTGCTTTGCATGTAACCAAGGATCTGATGGGTGAGTTCTGCATATGCTTCTAGTTGGTCGCTGGTATAAGCACTTATAACACCTATGTTGGGGCTATTTTTAATTGTAGTCAGACGGAGTAGTAACTGGAAGTGTGTCTATCTCTTTAGCCTGGTGCAGCTGTGAACAATTATTTATGCCTGGGCTTAGACATCTGAGAATTTAACTCCTGTTTGATAATGGATGGTTAGAAATCATTTGAATTTTTTTGGTTCTGATGCTTAGTGGAAATGCACCTCATTTTCATACATCTTCTGTTGAATTACTGGATGGGATATACAGTAGTATAGATTGGCTGTATCGTTTTATTTTTTAATGATCGGATTTTGTCAAGAAATAATTAACTGGTATTATCATTTTGTTTCACTGAGCAGCTTCTCCTTGTTGGCCTTAAATGAAAATATCTTTACCTTTGGGAAAATGGTGCAAATATTTTGGGTCAATAATGCCGCACCTTGTGTTGATTGGGTTAGTAGACTGGACTCTGATATCGAAATTGCTCTATGGAGATACTGTTTCAATGTCTGGAACTCCACCTCTTCTGGATTGAAAATTAGCTTAAATGATGTGCTGCAATACGTGCTAGCTTAATTTGTGAGAGATTAGAACTTAGCTGTTGTCCCTGTGTTTGGCATTTAGTCGAGGCAGCTCCTGGATGCTCTCACTATGACCTGTCTTTGGCACCTTCCCTGTTTGTTGGCTTAATCTTTTTTTACTGCATAAATCCCACACAACTCCTACTATTATCTTTTTTTATAGTTTAGTGAAGTAAGATGTGTAAGTCCTGTTGGTTTTGTGATGCTTAATTAACTTTCATTACTTTTCTATGAATACAATTGGGTGTTATTCAAACTTGTTTAGATTTTGACATGGGAGAAATATGTTTACTCGATTGCATTACTTTCTAGCAGTATATTTTTTTCCCTTTCTTCAAAAGAGGAAGCTTTTGTATGTGTAATTTGTTGTGTGTGTTGCTAACTGTTTACATGTCTGGAACTCCACCTCTTCTGGGTTGAAAATTAGTTAAGATGATGTGCTGCCACACTTGCTAGCTTTATTTGTGACTGATTAGAGCTTGGCGGAGTTTGTGACAGATTAGAACTCAGCTGTTTGTCCATGTGTTGGACATTTAGTCGAGGCAGCTTCAGGATGCTCACTATGACCTGTCTTTGGCATCTTCCCTTCATGTTAATTTAATCTTTTTTTACTGCATAAATCCCACCCAACTTCTAGTATTATCATTTTTTATAGTTTGGTGAAGTAAGATGCGCGAGTCTTGTTGGTTTTGTGATGCTTAATTAACTTTCATTACTTCTTTATGAATACAATTGGGCATTGTGTGCATACTTTGTTTATATTTGACATGGGAAAAATATGTTTACTTGACCTCATTACTTTCAATGATTATATATATATTTTATTATTATTATTAGTTTTTTTTCCCCCCCTTTTTTCAAATGAGGAAGCTTCTGTATGTATAATTTTTTATCTTTATTGCTTTTGATTTTTATTCCATTCTCTCTATACTTTGGTTTGTTTATTTGAACTATGCAGGCAAAGAATCGAATATGCAGATTAATTCAAAATGGTGTAGAAAGTGGTGCTAGACTTGTTCTTGATGGGAGACATGTGGTGGTATGCTTTACTTCTCTTTTGAATACCTATTTGTTGCATTTGCAGACTATTTCTTTGTAAAATACTCTAGGGTTACTGAGAATATCTTACAATTGCAAAGCATTTTGATGGGCGTTGCCTCTTGGGTGACCTGTGTATTCTAATCTGTTGATATTAACTATGCCTTTGTTTGGTCCCCATTATTTCCAAAATAAATTTTCGTCTCTCTTATTTTTAATTACACATTCTTCAATAAAATAATATTACACGTAACTTTTCCTTATTTTTTAACCATACATTCTCCATCAAAATACTATTCCAAAATGCATTTTGAGCAAAAAATGGGACTCAAACAGGCTCTATATTAATCTCTTGATAGAAAATGCACGCATTCTAACGGATAGATGTATCCGTAGTAACAATTGTGAAGGGTAATCTAATTGTTGTAAAATTTGGATTTACAAGCTACAGAGTTAAATCAAGTGTAGAAGATGTCTATCTGAAGATTGTTCAATTGATAAAAATACTTGTTCTATTTTATTGGGTCCATCTCATCAAAGATCCCTTCTGAAGGAAAAAACACACCCTACCAATTTTTGGGCGGATTTGCGGATTTTTCGAATAATTAGTCATGACAGTAGAATCTTACTGGAAAGCATATAGATAAATAAAGATAAGATATTTAAGCAAATAAACCTTCTTACTGTATGTGTAGAATGGTGGCGTTTATTTTCTCTTCTGTCTAAGATGCAGGCCTTGCCTCACTATGGTGAATCCTTTGGATTTGTTTCCCTAATGGCCTTTTGCCTAGCGGTACTCCCTTATCCTGGATTCTTATAGATCCGTA
>CAIGRN010197035.1:0-10113 GCA_903798345.1 Fraxinus anomala | reverse complement strand
GAGCCGAGCGGCTCGTCGGCTCGGTCGCTCGGCTCGTTAAAAACGAGCCACGAGCCGCTCGGGCTCGTCAAAAAGGCGAGCCCGAGCCGAGCAGGCTCGCTCGCTAGGCTCGGCTCGGCTCGTTTTTGACGAGCGGCTAGTCAAAAAAAAATTTTTTTTTTTTTTATTAAATTTTTTAAAGATCTGTATAGTTAAAAAAAAAAAAATTTTGGACGAGCTCACGAGCCGAGCAGATCGGCTCGTGAACCACGAGCTCGTGGGCCGAGCTCACGAGTAACGAGCCGAGCTTCGGCTCGGCTCGGCCCATTGACATCCCTAGAAAAATGGCAGAACGATTATTTCTGATATGGTTTATTGACTCCCCATAATTTTAGAGAGAGAGATGGGAATCAATTTAAGCCAAGAAAAAATTGAGATGGGAAATTTCTTTCTGTTTCATTTTCCACACTAAGATTAAAAAAATTTAGACATAATAATTATGGTAAATTCCTCTCGTTTTTAACCTTTCTATTTTGTCACCCACCCCATATTCCCAACATTCTGGTTCCACCACGCAATGTCGCAACCTTTTAAATTGTGCGTACGGTGTCCCAACCCGATGGAAACATCTATTGAGACATCAAACAATACAAGGTAGGTACGTGATACACGAATGATAGATATAATTGATCAACAATGATTTTTCTCCACTTTTATTATGGCTAAATAATATATCAAGTAATATTATTTTCACATAATGATTTATAGAATGATGACATGAAGAGAGAGAGAGTAAAAGGTAAAAGTAAATAAATCAGTTAATATAATCCATATCATCATTTTGTACATCAATATGTAAACCATAATGTAAAATAGCATTATTCTAATTTGCCTATGCTCTACACCAAAAATCATCTTTCTTGGTTTATATCCATAATGGAGGTCTTCAAAGTGGAGGGAAAATATTTTTGAACAATTATACAAATCAATTATTTATCACGTCCCTATTACTTGTCCTTTTGCCATCTAAATAGATAGTTTCCATCGGGTGGGCTGTGCACGTAAAGTTTTAAAATATTGTGGACATGGGTTTGCCCAAACGAAAGGCTAGAGACATGGGTTGGCACAATAGAAAAGATTGGGGACCTCATGAGAAATTTACCTTAAATATTGTCCAATGGCGGGTATAATTTTTCTAAACTCTTTCACAAAAATCATAGACATTTATAACATAATATTACTTATTAAGAATAAAATCTCATATCGAATAAAGATGAAAATATAGATCAATTTATAAAAGTTTGGACTACTCCTCTTAATAAAGTTAACATTTTAAGATAGAACACAAATCTTAACATGACATTAGAGGTCATTAAGTTTTAACGTACAATTCGATTTGATTAAGACTAAAAAAAATAGCACACATATCTCTAAATTAGTCTGCTCAAACGATTCACCATTTTGCGAGGACAAGTTGAAGAATAAATCTCACATCGATTAAATACCGAAATATATATCAATGATTATTTGAAAACTCACAAGTAAATGAGATCGTGAACAAATAATAAAGTAGTGAATATAGTGTCGAACCCAAGAGGACTACGTGTTTGATCGAGTTAAAATAAATTGCAACTTTAATCGAATAGCAAACAAATTTTATGATTTTTTCTATATTAATATCTAAATTATTAATTAAACTAAAGAAAGTAAGTTATTGCATTTTTCAAATACGTGAGATGCATTGCTAAGATATCGAATTCCCTTTATTATTTCATTTTTAGTGTAATAATTAAATTGACAGTTTGATATCATTTATGTTGGTCAATATTCTTAATTTAATTGAAAATCTCTCTCGATAGCAATAAAATATTTCCCCCTCATGTGACCCTTCTATCTCTCGATGAAAGATACAAATATGATAAATACATTAACAAATACTAGAACACATATTGAAATCATATAAAACATAGAGGTATATCTCTATCTTCTATCGAACCGTATAATGTTATTATATTGTACTAAATCATATTGTCTCTCTTGATAACAATAAAATCCACTAACAATTCAATTAGTAATTAAGCAATTGAAAAGAACGATAAAAACAATAATAAATATCCACAAATTAAATCAAACTAAAGTCAAAATAATTAATTAAAAACTAAAAATATCATAAGGATTCATCTCATCCTAACAATGTATTAAACTAGCTTAATATATTGAAATTACAAAAAATCATATTTAAGTGAAAAGATATAACCCGAATTTTTTATAAATTGAGAAGATGAACATAAATCTTTAAATCTTGAATCTCTTCAATGATTTCTTGATAAATTTCCACTTGCGCATTCTCTTCCTTGCCTAAAAAAAATCAAAATTTGTCAATTTATTCCAAATTGTACTTTGCTAAGCTCATTCCGATGTCAATATTCATGGTACCTATCAAGAGGGGAAGAAAATAATCAAAAATAAAAAGAAAACTCATTTTGACTCTATTAATGTTTTCCTTTAATTAGGCTAAATGTCCATAATGAAGATGACCTCCCAAATTGAATTGAAACGTGCCTATAACTAATGCAACATATAAATCAATAATAACACTACATTCAATACAATACCGAAAGCAAAATAAATAAAAGAATTCACAAATTGGGTTACCTCCTAACAAACGCTTAATTTATAATCTTTAGCTAAACTATATGGAGGGACTGATCATGGTGGTTCACGCTGGAGTCTTGCAGCCTTACAATCCTTGCAATTTCCAGCTTTACTTCCTCTTTTTGCCCTCCAAATCTTGAGCTCTCTATTTTCCTTTCGAGCAAGGCTCACTAAATGTTTAGGTTTTGTCTCATTTGACCATTGTTGAACTTTTTCAACAACATATTTGACTTCTTCCAGGATTAATGGTTGCTTGGGTGGCATACAATTTAAAGATCTCATGTGCGTCATCCACCCTTACATTCAGATCACCCATCTCCATGTCAATCAAGATTCGACTTGTTGCTAAAAAGGATCGACTTAAAATAATCGGCATATCGTGGTCATCTTAGAGGTCCATAATAAGGAAATCTATGGGGGATATTAGCTTCCCAACTTTGATGAGCACGTCATCTACCTTGCCCCATGGATATCTGATACTTTTATCTACTAGCTGCAGCGTCGCATTCGATCATTTGACTTCTCCAATTCCTAATTTCCTAAAAGTAGACAAAGACATTAAATTTACACTTACACATGTATCACATAAAGCATTAAAACGAATTCTTTGCCTAGTGAAATAGGTAAAGTGAAACTCCCCGAGTTCTTAAGTTCTGGTGGCAATTTATTTTGCAGTCTTGCACTGCTCTCTTGTGTCAATGCCACTTCTTCCCAGTCTGGAAGTTTTCTTTTCTTAGATATCATTATGCCACTTCTTCCCAATCTAGAAGTTTTATTTTCTTAAATATCACGTCATTTAGGAACTTTGCATACATCAGGATCTGTCGGATTGCATCGTTAAATGAAATGTTGATATGGAGCTTTTTCGGCATATCCATGAACTTCTCGAATTGATCATAGATCTTTCTTTTTTGCATCTTTGTGGCACAATTTCTTTAGTATGACCGGTTTCCTTAACCTTTGGATCATCTGATGCTCTTTTTTGTCTCTGTTTCTTTGTTCTGTTTAGATTTTTTCAATTACTTCTCAACTGTGGTATGTACATTTTCTTTTGTAGCTACTGGTCTTTTTCTATTAATCTCTGGCAATTGAACTCCACTGCAGGTAGTTATTGCATCAATCTGTTCTTCCTCCACGACCTTCACTGTCATTACCTACTGTTTAGGATTTATCTTAGTGTGACTATGAAGTACTTTTAGTGGTCTCTCTGAAAGTGTTTTCAATATTTGTCCCATCTGATTTTTCAAACTTTTGATGCAGCTCCCCGAACTTCTAAGGTTTTATCTGTTCTTTACATGTGTTGGGTAGATATCTCTGCCAATTTAG
Organism: Fraxinus anomala; assembly: GCA_903798345.1. Classification (NCBI taxonomy): domain Eukaryota; kingdom Viridiplantae; phylum Streptophyta; class Magnoliopsida; order Lamiales; family Oleaceae; genus Fraxinus; species Fraxinus anomala. The sequence continues at coordinate 6,153 of CAIGRN010197035.1, read as the reverse complement.
TAACAAGATCTTCTAAAAAAGATTTATTTTCAGTTTGCTGAAAACCTGGTGGTGCAGTTTGCTATGGCACAATCTGAGCTCCCAAATTGTTGCTCAATTGGAAACCTGGGTGATTTCTCCAACCAGGGTAGTGAGTGTTAGGATTTTGATTGTATTGCTGTGTTTGAAAGTTTTGATCATAATTTACATCATCTACTGACTGAGCAAAAGGACTACCCATGATATAGTCAACATACTCATGATTCCCTCCATAATGCTTGCATTTCGCTCCTATTGTTTGGGTTGCATTCATCTGATCCACATTCTGTGCCAATGATGGCAACTGTGCTGAAATTGCTGTCAAAAAATTAACTTCGAATACCCTAGAAGCTCTCTTCGTACTCGTCCTTTCAGTAGGCCAAAGTGTACTATGAATGTCAGATCCTCCATGATTTGGTAGACTTGATCCGTGATTTTTTTTGTGATAGAACAATCGCATGCAAAGTCTACATTAGCCTTGCTTATCGGATTTAGACCAATGTAGAAATACTGCACCTGAAGCCATTTCTGCAATTCATGTTGTGGGCATTGGCAAAGTAAACTCTTCTATCGTTCGCAAGAATCTGAATAACATTCTGAGTCTAGTTGTTGGAATGTAGTAATCTCGTCCCTCAACTTTGCAATCCTTTTCGGTGGAAAATATTTGTTAAGAGATTTCTATCTCAATTGGTTCCATGTAGTGATATTCTGAGGTGGACATGTGTATAATCATTCTCTGGCTGAGTCTCTCAATGTGTATGGGAAAAGACTTAGTCTGATTGCTTCACTGGACACCACTGGATACTCGTTAGTTGCACATATATCCAGAAATCTTGATATATGAGCGTTTGGATTCTCCGATGATCTCCCAAAGAATTGTAGTGCATTTTGAAATATGTTGATCGCATCAGTCCTCATGTGGAAGTTTGCAAGACTAAACGCCGGATATACTATGCTAGACTGGTTTTCCACAACTGGTGGACCATGTACTCCCCATTAGCCTTGCATTTTCATTAGCTGTAGCCACATTTGATTATGCGGCTTCCAGATTAGCCCTGATCACTATTTGATTCAAATTTTCATTTTCCATATCTTCTTCTTTCTATTTTTTGTGTGTTTCCAACTGTTGTCTTTTTCGAAGGTTGAATGTTCATTTGATCTCCAGGTCAAATTGAAAAAGATCATCGGTTCTCGAACTTCACATACAATGTCCTAAAAAAGAAAGCAAGAAACACTGTAAAGTTTTTCTAACATAATGAACTAAACTAAAAAAAACAGTGAACGTCAGATTAAAACTAAAATTAACTAAACTTATCAAAAACAACAGTCCCCAACAACGGCGCAAAAAAACTTGATCCTTTGAAAACCTGCAAGTAAACGAAATCATGAACAAGTAATAAAGTAGTTAATAGGGTGTTGAACCCACGAGAACTATGTGTTTGATCGAGTTAAAATTAATTGCAACTTTAATCGAATAGAAAACAAAGTTTGTGATTTTTTCTATACTAATACATCAATTATCAATTAAACTAAAGAAAGTAAGTAAATGCGTTTTTAAATACATGAGATGCACTACTAATATGTCGAATTTCCCTTATTATTTCATTTTTAGTGTAACAATTAAAGTGACAGTTTGAAATCATTCATATTGGTCAATGTTCCTAATTTAATTGAAAATCTTTCTCAATAGCGATCAAATTTATTCCCCTCGTGTGATTCTTCTATCTCTCAATAAAAGATGCAAACATGATAAATTCATTAACAAGTGCTAGAACACATATTGAAACCACATAAAATATAGATGTATATCTCTATCCTCTATCGAACATTGTAATATTTATTATATTGTGCTTAAACACTATTGTCTCTCTCGATAACAATAAAATTCACTAACAATTCAATTGGTTATCAAGCAATTGAAAAGAACGATAAAAATAATAATAAACATCCACAAATCAAATCAAATTAAAGTCAAAATAATTAATTAAAAACTAAAAATATCATAACAAGGGTTCATCTCATCCTAACAATGTATAAAATTAGGCTAACATATATAAATTACAAGTTTCTTTCTTTGCCCAAAAAAATCAAGTTTGAATCTCCACTTGATTGAATTCTTGCAAGTCCCCTTCAATTTTCTCACAAAAACTATGAATTTGTAGGAGTATGAGATGTATATGAAAGGTTCCCAATATGTGTTATGCTAGTCGGTATTTGTAGGAGTAGAAAATTGGTTGAAAATCGCGTTCAAATTGATTTTCAAGAAAGTTCCAATTGAATAAGGAAAGTTGTCTTCGCCCGCAGATTTTTTGTCTCAGCATAACAATCAGTATTTTGGCCATAACTTTCTCTTCTGATATTCAATTGAAGCGATTCAAAGTGAATTGGAAGATAATTCAAATGGATACAACTTTGATAGAAATAGATTGTTTCCAATTAGGAAGTTTACTATGCCAAAAATGGGTTTCAATTTTCGACTAAAAATCTAGAATATAACTTGTGCGATAGAAAATTGATTTTTATCATATTACATTCTTTTTTTAGTTTTAATTCCATCTAATTGTCTCATAACAATCTTCAAGTATCGTCTTGTGGTTCGAATCAACTATTGAATATTTTCAATTTGATCCTCAAACTTTGAATTTTGTCATTTTTCACAATTTTTCGCTTCTTTCTTTATATAACATAAAATTAAAAATTTTAGAATATATTTTGTCAAAAGAATTGCTAAATATTGATATCTTAGGCCTGAATAAGTGTATAAAATACATTTATCAATCAACATTTAAGCGTTTGAACTACTCCTCTTAATTAGATTGACCTTTTAAGATGGAACCACAAATCTTAACATAGTTTCAAAGCTCATTAAACTCCAATAAATTATTTGATCCGATTAAGATTTAAAAAAAAAAAGCATGCGAATTTCAAAATTGGTGTACTCAAATGCGCCGCAATTTTACGGGGGAATATTAAGAGATAAAATTTCACATCGAATAAAGATGAAAATATAGATTAATTTATAATAATTTGAACTACTCTACTTGAAAAGGTTGAACTTTTAAGATGGAACTCCAAATTTTAATACTACTTCCTACAAAAATCTATATAAGCTGAATTTCTCAAAAATTGCCGACAAAACTTGTGTATATATTCACTAAAAAGACAAAAATAGATACACTTTACACACAACTTTTTTAAAGGAAAAAAAATGAAGAAAATCAGCTAAAACAAGTCCATGCTGACACTGCATAAATGGGCCTATCATGCCAACATATCATCAAACTGGCCTTCTGATTCATTATCTTGTAACCCTTCAGCCTGTGAGCCTCAACTCCTCGCCGGGCCTCATCCATTATTTCAGACCATAAGCGGATGGGCCTGAACCCAGCCCTTCCAAACCTCACCAACCATTTTGCATACCTTTCATGCCTCTCCTCCCTCTCTAGCCCTTCACCTGCCACAATATTTTCAATCTCTTTCCCAAACATTTCTTCCAACATGGTTCGATCTGTGCATGAGAATTCTCCATAAGCAACACTGATCGAATCAAACCACGTGCTATAATAATGTAAAGCTTCAACAAATCGATCCACTAGACGATTGTGGTTGTGATCGGATTCTTGCTCGACTAGTAACACTACCTTTGGGGACATTGATTTTATAATTGCTAAGAAATCATTCATTTGCTTAGAGTCCTTAACTTCGTTATTTTTGCTAGTCCCGAAATGTGAATTGACACGATCGTCCTCAGCCAATAAGACATGAAGACTTGATATTGATGTCAATGCTAGTGCTTCACCTGATTTTACCTTAAGCATGTCTAACGTAAGCTCTTTAAGACTAACATTTACAGGGTTGAATTGAAAGGGCATGTCCAAACTCTCAGCCTCTTTCACAAGCCTAGCCCCTATGTTCTCTTGGGCTACCTTATTTTGACTAACAAAAGTGATTTTCAAATGAGGCGGCCCATTGGGGACATGCCCTAGGCCCTGTATAAACGGAATCCACAACTTCGGATCGCCAGAGCCCAAATCAATTACATGAATTATTCGTTCGTAAGACATGACTTGGATCAAGACCTGCTTTATAATCGAGTAGGAAAAGGCCATGCAAGGGAACTGTCGAGTGAGGATGGACCAAGCCCGGTCAAGATCATGCCTCGCAGGCTCAGTGTTATTAAGGGCCTTATATAGGCCAGGCCAACGCTTAACAAGTCGAGCTGCCAACGCGGAGGCAAACCGGGTGGAAAGCCGTTGCATGGAGTCACCATTGATCGAGGCATGCTGGAAAATCTGGCGGAGATAGGCATCGGCGTGGTGGAGATTACCCGAGGAGGTATGGCTAGCACAAGACAGCAACAACTCGATTAATTTTACACCTCTCTCTTCTTGATTTATGTCCTCACTAGGATTTGCTGGAACTGATGGCAAACTCAAGGACAAGGTCACCTCTGGTTTCTGTGATGGAAATGAAGAACTCATAAGTGCTTAATTTCTGCTAATCAAAATTTTAAGAATGTTTAGAGAAAATTAATTTGGCTACTTATCGTGGGAGCCTAGGAGGAGGAGCAGGTGAGAATATGGGAAACTAGCTTTTGGACTCATTAAACTCGTCCCATAATATACAACAAAATGCATGTTTTTTTTTTAATTATTTTTCATGCAATTGACCTTTCTGGATTTTTCTTAATCACACATACTAATCATTATTATAGTAGAGATTAATTATTAAGTCAAATGGACAACCGAATAAATTCCGTCGTTTTAAATATAAATAATAGGCAGAAGAACTGTAATTTTGCTTTTTACTGGGAGAATTATAAGATTTCCACTTTTTTACGATAAATGTCACGACAATCAAACTTTATTGTCTCATAAATATTCGAATCACTTACTAATAATTAACTTCATTTCACCACATATAATTTACTTATTTTGAAACCTGACTAGTAAAACAACTTGTGTGACTATAAGCTAGTTGGGATATATATATATAAGAATAATGATATTTACAGTCGCTCACAATAGCAGTCGTCCTACGTGACATACACATGACTTCTTGTTATTTGATACATGAGTCAATAAAAATATTCTACTTTAAATTAGAAAGGGTATTCAAATTTTTGTTACTCAAATGTAGAAAATAAATAGATTTCTTATTCAGGTAACTTGTTCGTGTAAAATTAAATAATTTATTACTTAATAAATATTAAATATAAAAAATTAATTATAAGGTAGTTGGGATATTAGTCAGTTCTCAAGTAACTTACATGCCACTACCAGCCATATTTACTTGTCTTTTTAAATAAACTCTTTCTAACATTCCTATTAGGAAAAAAACAAAGAAAAATCAAATTTGGTCCATAAAAACCAAAGGGATTGGCGTGATCTTAAATTCTTAATATACCTTCACTCGGTTAGAACAAAAGGTTAATAATTTAGATGATTTTAAGGCAATTATGCCTGCAAAAATGAGGTCATCTTAGTAATTAAACAAACTTATCTAAGTGTGTTCTTCTTGATATCTCTTTCCTCTCCATTTGGCATATGTGTAAACTTTAACCAACCAGCAAGAATTTGATAAAAACAATAGTAAAGTGGAGATATTGATCATAACCTCAAAGATAGCCTGAGGACGCGTGAGTTGAGCGACCGCATAGGATCTCAGCATTTTAGGGGCACAAAAAAAAATAAAAATTGTTATATGTGTTTAAATATGTATAATTATTGGCGCCGATTGTCCACTTGTTAATTATTATTTTGTGATTTTTTGGTTCCAGAAGGTAAGTTTTTGTTACATGAAAAGGGCACCATTTTAAGGTTTCTTTCATCGGTGTCAATAATTTTTTTCAAATACATAAAAGGGACATCATTTTAAAATGTCGAACTGGGCATTCAAAATTTTAGAGCCGGCCTTGCATAGCCTAAGACGCCTTCACACATACTGTAAGTGTTATGCCCTAGGTCCAATCAACTTGGGACATAAACACTTTAAATATATATATATAATCAATGCATATTATATGGCAATATTTATTATTTAATTGAATTTATATTCTAATAAATTAAATAATAGAATCCGTAGATTCAAGTCTTGGTGATTTGTTAATCACAAGGAGTTGTGATTGTGAGATAC
>CAIGRN010197027.1:0-34571 GCA_903798345.1 Fraxinus anomala | reverse complement strand
ACGGGGGCACTACTATTCTCGGGTGAGAAAGACTTCCAATGAGCGTGGGAGCGCCTATTTTTTTTTATTTTTTTTCATTTTCTCAATTTCATTCCACACACTTCCCTTTTGATTTTGAACAACAAATTATCAACAATCTAAGCCAGAGCCATCACTTTTTCCCTATATTCACACCACCACATGATCTACCTGAGCGCATGACGCTGCACGGAGCATCGCTGCTTCGAAGCGACGATGAGTGTCGCTTTGCGCGGCATTCATCGCAACTTTTGCGCGGCACAGCACGGCTGCGAGCCATGGGTATGGTGGCGTCGCATGTTGCAGTTGGTGAATTATTAAGGCTGCGTGTATGGTGGATATGGTAGGAGTGTGGGTAATGATGAATTTATTAGATTATTAGGGTTTGGGATATAATTATTAGATTATTTAGGTTTTAAATTAAAAAATAATTATAACCTGATTTTTGAGGAAAATAGTTATAATTTGATTTTTGAAATTAAAAATTGAAATATAAGAATTTCCACTTTTTAAAAACCCTTATAAAAACCCTTATTCCTGACAGAATTATGATAACAATTCATTTTGACGCTAGTAGACAAATTTGAGAAATTAGTTGTGAGAATCAAGCGATTTGTTAATATAATCCATTAAATAAAAATTAAGAGTGTAATTGATTGTAAACATAAAATTTTCATGGAAAGAAAATAAATTTTAGGTTGAATTACCTAGAATTTATTCATATGAAAATTATTAATTAAATATATATGATTGGTTTAATTTTCAATTTAGAATATATTATATTGTCCATCTTTTATTGGTGGATGGATATATCCCTCACTAAAAAAAATGGTTTTCTTTGACAAAATGATTACGTGATCAACTTTTGAAGAATAATCTTTATTAAATAAATGTCAATGATGATATTTTTTAATGAAAAATAAAGTCAGTCAAATAACTCAAAACCACCATAAGAGTTAAAATGGTTCAAGATTGAGAACCTGTTTTGGATTAAAATTTAATTTTAATCTAAGTCAAAGTCAAATAATTAATATTAACAACATTTTCATGGGTGTCACAATTTTTCAATCACATATTTCAAAAATTTCAATCACAATTTACTAAAAATTTAATTTCAATCTCCACCAAACATCCTCGGATTCATGTTCCCCATTTTTGTCACTGATCCTGTTCCGATTATGGGTTGGGTCAGGGACAGGTTTGTTGGGCCCGGGGCCATCCGGTACATTTTCAATTTCAAATATTTCCGCAATTTTCGACACCAACGACAAACCTTCTCCGTTACAATTAAACCATTTATAGATTTCTCAAAATTCAAAATCCTCAATCCAAAACCCTAATTCAATATATGCAGAGGTCAAAGATTTTGAATAATTCAGTAATCCTTTGGTAAAAATGGCGACTTCAGCTTTCAAATCAACGTCGAAGAGAACTACAATTGGCGGCTCTAGCTCTGAAGATTCAACCAGCACTAGCCGGTCTCACCGCAGGTCCAGGAGTCTCAGCCGATTTTCACGACCGGAGGTGGTTTCTGAGCCGAAGGGGAAGTTTGTGAATACGGTCAGAGGATCGGGGGACTGTACGGAGATCAGCCTTGATGATCTCGCGCTTGAGTTCTTCTCGTCAAGGAACGAGAGTGAGAGCGATGTAGGGGCGGGGAAGAGGGAGGGCCGATCGGTTTCGCGGCCTGGGGGAGGTAGCTCGGGGATTGGGCGGTGGGCTAGTGATACTGCGTCGTCTAGGAGAAGGGGGAGGTCAGTGTCAAGAAATGATGGAGGTGACAGTAAAAGTTATGTTGTTTCTAATGGCTCTGGTAGTGGGAGTAAAAATGTCGCTCCGGCTGAGTCCGGTTCACGGCGGAGGCGGTCCCTCTCGGTGGCTCGGTATCATATTAGCGACTCTGAGGTAACTTCGATTGATTTATTTAGTTCTTTCTTAGTGATATTTGTATTTGTAGCAGATAACAACACATATTGCTGCTTGGATTGATTAGACTATGTAGTGATAATTAAGACAAAATGTTAGTGGATGCGAGAAATAACTCCCAGAATGTTAATTGAAGACCTGATACATGTTTGATTGTCCTTGAAATGTTCTGAAAGTAATTGATGGCATTCTAAATGTGTGAATTATGTGCAATTAATTTTGATCATTTGGGTGTACATTAATAGGCAGCAAGTGATTGTCTTGATTGAATATGCACTGTATTTTATTGCTATCATGCATAATCATGGTGTTAATCGAATATTGAGTTATATTGTTATAGACATACCAATATCTTGATGAAATTTTTCTTTATATGTTGATCATATGTGAAGTTGACAAGGACATGACTAGTCATTCGCCTATATGTTTTTGTTATCTTCTTTGAAGTGGAAGATTGTTTCAGATTGAATTCTGGAACAATGTTCTTATTCTCTATTATGATAAGTTGCTACAAGAGTATGAATTGCACCCAGGTTTATGCATGCATACGAGTGATTTATTATTTTCATGAATACGAGCTTGCAATCCACTTGATCTGGGAACATATATAACATTGTGGCTACTCGCTGACAGCTGGCTTCTCGCTCCACCTCAATGGAAGTTCAAACATGATGCATGTCTCAATCAAGCGTGGCCATTGTTAATCAAGATTAACACAGTTACACCGGAAATTCCCCACAAGCTTGAGATGAAATAGGAACTCATCATACCTGCATAATATTTGGTCTAGGGGAAAATTTAATATTGATCAGTCATCAGTAAAGGAAATTTTATCAATTTTTATGCCTAGACAGTTTGATCTCCATGTTTGGGCTATGTGGGAGGTTAAAATTTCAAAATAATTTTTTATCCTTTTTAAATTTGAGATTTATCACTTTTTCCTTTGAGAATATCACAATTATAAGGTGGATATATATGCATATGAATGTAGGATTTTCAAGATTTCAAAATTTTTATGATTGTAGCTCGAAACAACTTCACATTCTTAAATATATTCTACAAGCTTAGAAAGCATGAAGTTATTAAACTATGCGTAAGACAGATTCTTCAAGACTTTGTGTAATATGAAACTATATATGTTTTTTCTTTACTTCAACAGGGGAACATAAATTGCCATTTACATTTCATTTGCAGAGTGAGGTAGATAATTCTCGGAATCCAATCAATCGTGCTATTTTAAAGGGTCCCATCAGAGGGAGGAGTCAAATGCCTTTATCACGGAAGGCAGCATCTTTAAGCAATCAGCATCCGGGAATATCGCTTAATCAAAAAGATCAGTCGCTGTTACATGATGGCTACTCTGTAAGATTGTCTCGTCTTTAATACAGTGGCCTTTGGCTTCTTTCTTTGCATATATGCTTATATTGGTAACATTCACCGAAGGTACACTTGGAACTATAACCAAAAGCTGGCCTTCAAGATCATGCCATCGCCAAATAGAGCTTTGATTGATTTCTTTCCAAAATGGAACTGAAGTGTAATATTTATCTATTGACTTCGCAGAGCCACTCCTCTGCCCAAACTGATGATGAATCAAATATTGTTCGTATTGGTAAAAATGGATTTGAGAAGATAATCCGGGCAGTTTATGCGGAGAAGAAGGTTGATTATTTTATACTTCTATTTATTAAGCAGGTTGTACATGGAAGTCTAACTCCGTTTTCTTTTTCAACTCTCTCTATATTTATTTCTTCACCTCAGGCTGAGATCCATACAGAGGATGCTGTAAACAGTGGCTTTTATGAAGCAATGCGAAAAGAACTTGAATATGCTGTTGAAGAAATGCGAACTGAACTAAATCAAGTATGTCAATATCTCTATTTGTTGATACAAATTTTGCTTCTATGTTTTGCTGGTACCTGACACTGTAAAATGTTAGTAAAATCTCTTTGTTAAAATTTCTTGGTATGTTATGCATAGGCTGTGGGGAGAAATCAAGCAGCATTACCTAGTGGTAAGTGTTTGCAGGTGGACAAACCCAAAAATCTTCAAGATTTTTCTGCAATCAGAAAGAATTATACTGCAAAGTTAGATCAGGTATGTAAAAATAGACTACTACATTTTCTTGCATGAGCGTACCTTCTGGTCAGGTTCTTATTTTGATGTTGGTGTATAGGTAACAGAAGGAGCATATCGTAGTTCTATTCTTATATTAATCAATTTGATTTTTGTAGATATAAGTTCTATTGGCCATTGTTAATGAATGAAGCACTTGAGTGCAGAACTGTCCTCGATCCCTTAATATTTGTTGCGTGTTGCACGGTCTATTTCTTAAGCTTATTTCATTGCATTTCAGGCCTTTAGAAGGGTGTCAGTTTGCATGTTAGTGTTTAACCTCAGTTTGAAATATGGTCAATCTTCTTATTCTTTATTCTAGGATGTTTCTTTAGGATCACGAGCAATATTCTGCGATCTTCTAGCATTATAAGTTCATATGGGTATCAGTTTAGAGATGCATCTGTGCACTATATTTTAGTTAGTTCTTAAGAGATGAAGCAAAAAGAGTGATGTGCGCAACTTGTCTAAATGACAATTGGCAATGCTGGTTGAAAACACTTGCGTTTAAAGTCTCAAGGATCCAAATTCCTCAGTTCATTAAGCTATATCTGGAATACAATTTTAACTTCTGAGCTCTCATATAGTTCTAAATGATAAAGATTATAACCCAAAATGTTTTTTTTTCTTTTATATATATATTTTTTATAATTGAAAACCTCGTTTGATAGATTTTTGGGAACTTGGGAATTCCTGTCAACGTTCCTGCAAGATGTGTTAACCTAGTATAAAAAATCTCAATTGTTGACTAAGTTCTCTGCCAACTTATAGTCAGAGAAGCGCAAGCAAGATCTTCTTGCTGAAATATTGCTAGAGGAGCAACGAGGCCAGGAGCTCTCCAAAATTGTCAGAGATTTACTTCCGGATTCAAAGACTTCATCTGTTGCTCAGAAGCCATTCCGAGCTAGAAAGGTGCGTCTGTCTCTTACCCATGCTCAAATAGTTTTGAGTAATATTTTGTATGGTAGATAACTGATTGGCTTTGATCCTAGTGATCATTGTTATATCGATCTTGTAGTGTTGTTGAAATATCATCTCTACTTTTACCTTTTCCGTATTCCAGAGAAGTAGTGAGAAAAGTTGGGCGTCAAGGCAATTGAGTGAGGAGGCAGAAAAATATTTCGAGGACTTCATTTCAAATGTTGAAGATACAGACATATCTTCATTTGATGGAGAAAGAAGTGATGGAAGTTCGACCCTGGGGGGCACCCGAAAGGCAAGAGATTCTTCAATAAGAGGAGAAGTAGAAAGCTATCAAAGTCCTGCAGGATCTATTAATTGTCCCGTCGAAATGGAGGGTGTTCTTTTACCTTGGTTGAAGTGGGAGACTGGTCCCGATGGTTCTGTTTCAGGCAAGAGTAAAGCACAGACTCCAGACACTCCAAAAGCACTACAGTGGGACTCAGAAAAGGTAACTTTTAACTTGCATGCATTTGCAGATATGATCATGTAGCATGCCTACAGCATGTTTGGCTAAGGTTAAAAGGTTGACTAAGTAATAAGTAAGCTTTTCATTTAAATAATGTTTTTAGTTCTGAAAGTTGGAAATAAGATACTGATTTTAATAGTAAGATAATGGCTATTTTCAAAATTAGTAACTTTTTTTAACTATGCTCCTAGAAGACAAGAACTAAAAGCTAAGAAAAAAAGGAAGTTATTTAAACATGTTTGGAAGCAAAAGTAAATTATTCCCTGTTTGGTAGAGATTCTTTATAACTCTTTTTTTTTTTTTCCAAACTCACTTTCAAATGTACATTCTCCTAATAAAATAATTTTGCACTTGAATTCATAATTTTTTCCTACTCTTTAACCATACATTCTCCAAAAACATCACTTTTCACAAAATGTGTTCTCAAAAATCTACATAAAATAGGCTCTTAACCAAACAACGTATTATGTTGTCCAAATCATTTTTATCTCTTTATGTAGAAACCATTCTTTTTTAATATCAGTTATATATGCAAAATGTTAGCATTAGTTGCACATTACGAGTTATATAAATGTGGGGCAACTTGAATTGCCCAACTTTGTTTATCATTTTGGCGAAAAAAAAAAAAAGATTTTGGACCCACATTGTGTGGAATAAAAACCACATTGCAACTTACAAGTCAAATAGTTAGGGAATTACTAACTTATTTGACTTATAAGTTGCGGGACTCACAAATTGTGGTGACCAATTGTTGTGGATTTTGGTCCCATAGTTGTGTGAATTTTGTCCACATAATATGTGGGTCGTCCAACTTAAAAGAAGTTATTTTTTTTACCAAACATGTGTGCATTGTACCATCAAAGTTTTGTTCAATATTGTGTATCAAACATGTTTTTAGTCCCTGTTTGATCTCCATTCTTTAAAAACTTATTTTTCTCCAAACTCATTTTCAATCATATATTCTCCTAATAAAATAATTTTAGGCGTATACCCAAAAAATTTTCTTACTTTTTAATCACATATTCTCCAAAAAAATCACCACTAAAATTTATTCCAAAAAATGGACTCTTTTCTATAATCTGCTAGGTCCTTGCCAATGCATGGAGTTTCTTTTGTTTCAATTGTACTATTAATGTCTCTGTTGATATCTTCATCATTATTGTCAATTTTCATGAATTTCAAATTTTATGCAGGACGGGATCTCAATAAATGACCCAAGCAATCATTCTACCAGCAGTCACGGGAGTTGGAGTCCTGGATACTTAAATGGTCCTCCTTCAAATACAAGAGAAGAGAATAAAGGCAAAACCAGACAATTTGTCGACAAACAAGTATCCCATTTTAACACGGACGAATACCTTGAACGTGGGAATAGCGAGGAACTCTTGTTCGAAATGTATAAAGAACGAAACCGAATTAATTTGGGTGGGCTTTTGCTTTGTAACAATGTATTTTAGTTGTTCTCTTGGTAAATTCATGTTCTTATGTTGAACAGTTTCAAATATATAAAGCTTCATTTTTTTAGATGGTGAGATTTATCTTAATTATGGAATACTGAACACGTCTAGAAAGAATAATGAACGAAAAGTTGGTTTGTTTTTCTTCTTAAATTGTGTCTTGTGCTATTACATTCTTCATACCGAACACGTCGATTTAATTGTTCCAATGGTTCACTGAACTTATATATGTGTCTTCGATTGTTCACTGGAATTTTAAATGTTGAATTTTGACTACTGAACTTTAGAAAACGTTGTACTTTACTCATTTGTATAACTTTTATCTTAAACCTCTAACGGAATTGGTGACGTGATTGATGGAATGTACATATGACTTTCGTCACATTGTTAAACTTTGAGATAGTCGAATTTTGGGCATTAAATTTTGAAAAATGTTTTCTATTACTCATTGAACGTTGAGGTGGTTGAATTTTGGCTACTGAACTTTGAGATAGTCGAATTTTGGCCATTAAACTTTGAAAAATGTCTTCTATTGCTCAATATAAATTTGGATTTAATTAAACTTCTGTTTATCTTCATTTAAAATAAAATTATTTAATTCTCATACTCCTTTTAATCATGCATTTATACAATATAATATTTAACATGTAAACACAAACTTTTTTCCAATTTTTTAACCACAAATTCTCTAAAAAATCACTATTTAAAATTCTTTATATATATATATATATATATATATAATGGCCCTCAAACAGGGCTATAATTCGCTTTTAAATTTCAGATTTAATTTAATTTTAACAATAAATATATTGTGTGTTTCATTACTATTAGTCACTTTGAACAGTTTTGCAAGCATTGTCTATACCATTAGGAATTATTACTCAACTACACAGTAGTTAAATTTAATTTAAATTTATTTTTGTAGAATTTTAAGTTATTTTCATCATAATGTTTGAATTTTACAACGAAACGCGCAGTGAATTTGTTGTTGCATAAAATTAATTCCAAATTTTAACAACGAATTTGAATTAAATCCAAATTTATTGTGAGTCATATAAGACGTTTCTCAAGTTTTGTGGCAAAAACTCGACCATTTCAAAGTTTAGTGACCAAAATTCAAACTATCTCAAAGTTTAGCAGCCAAAATTCGACTACCTTAAAGTTCAGTGAGTATTAGAAGATTTTTTCAAAGTTTAGTGAGCAATTGAAGACGTTTTCTAAAATTTAGTGACCAAAATTCGATCACCTCAAATTTTAACATTGTGACAGGGCGCCACATGTCCATTCCGTCAGCCACATCATCAATTTCGTTAGATATTTGAAACGGAATTTATCCAATGAGTAACGTCCAACGTTTTCAAAATTTAGTAACCAAAATTCGACTTCTTAAACTTCAGTGAGCAATAAAAAATATAGACATAATTTCAGTGACCATTGGAACAATCAACTCCGAACAACTCGGCCTGACTTGATGGTGTAAATTGTTTAATTGCATTTTTGACAAGTATAATAACTTTGTATTTTCACGGCAAATCCATTGCCTCTAACAATAACTTTTTGTTCTATTAACATGTTTGTATGATGCTAACAAAGTTGATAAGTTGACTATGTGAAAAGAAAATATTTGCGTATGTAAACTCGTGAATTTCTTTTATTAATGCCAAAAGTGTGCATAAATTAAAGTTCTCTTTATCCTAACCTAAATAAAGCTCAAGCTTATCCTAATTTATAGTAAATCTTCTTAACTAACAAAATCCAGAAATAAATTGTTTCAGTTCTAGTAGAAACCGGACTCTAAAACATAATCCAGCTTCAGATAAGCCTCAAATATCTGATAAAAAGTTCGTTTCTAGTTATCAAACTACTCATTTTGGTGAACAAATTAAGTAAAAGTGAAAGCAAAAAGAAGAACATGGAGATTGATCTATCACAGACTAAGGTAACAGTTTCTCCTAAGAAGAAAGATCTTAATGATTGGCTCCCTGTAACATCGTCGAGGAATGGAAAATGGTGGTATTCGGCTTTCCACAATGTCACAGCTATGGTCGGTGCTGGCGTCCTCGGCCTCCCCTATGCCATGTCCGAACTTGGCTGGTATGTGTTCATGTAGTTGACCTCAAATTTATTGAGAACCAGTTTTAGTTTATTTCTTTGTATATCTGTAGGGGCCCTGGAGCTGCTATAATGATCCTATCATGGGTCATTACTCTCTACACCCTATGGCAAATGGTCGAAATGCACGAAATGGTGCCCGGTAAACGGTTTGACCGGTATCACGAACTTGGCCAGCAGGCATTCGGGGAAAAACTCGGGCTTTGGATTGTCGTACCGCAGCAACTAATGGTGGAAGTTGGAGTGAATATAGTGTATATGATTACTGGAGGAAAATCTCTTAAGAAATTTCATGATACAGTGTGCCCAAATTGCAAGCAAATAAGATTAACCTATTTTATTATGATATTTGGCTCTGTACATTTTGTTCTTTCTCATCTTCCCAGTTTTAACTCCATTACAGGAATCTCTCTTGCCGCAGCAATCATGTCATTCAGGTAATGTATTCTTTTTAAGCTATAGTCGAGCAACATGATCTATAAGCTTAAAAGTATTGGGATACATGTTTAATTTTTAAATTTAGTTCTCAACATCCCCATGTAATGCAGAGACTTGTAGAAAAATGACATATTTATTTAAATTTGAATTCACTTTCCAATGAATCAATTTGTTACTTTATTGTTCGTCAGTTATTCGACTATAGCATGGGTGGCCTCGGTCCGTCAAGGGGTTCAACCGGAGGTATCATACGCCCCGAGGGCATCCACTAGTACAGGAAGAGTGTTCCAATTCTTTAGTGCATTAGGAGATGTGGCTTTCGCCTTTGCCGGTCACAATGTAGTCCTTGAAATTCAGGCAACGATCCCTTCAACTCCCGAGAAACCATCGAAGAAACCCATGTGGAAAGGAGTGTTAATAGCTTATATTGTTGTTGCTATGTGTTACTTTCCGGTCGCCTTTGGCGGTTATGCCATGTTCGGGAGGAATGTAGAGGATAATATCCTTATATCACTAGAGAAACCAGCATGGCTTATTGCTGCAGCTAACTTGTTCGTTGTAATCCATGTTATCGGAAGTTATCAGGTATCGTTTGATTCCATTTTCGGTAACTGATGGCGCGTTTTTATTATTATTGATGATCGATTTGTGATATTGCATGAATTCAGGTTTTTGCTATGCCTGTCTTCGACATGGTGGAATCTTGCTTGGTGAGGAAGATGAATTTCAAGCCAACTCGACGGCTTCGTATTTTTACTCGTTCTTCATACGTTGGTAAGTACATGTTTGATACACAGTACATGTTCCTAGTATATATTCCTTTCTCAAATCAATGTAGCATATCAAACGCGTAATGTTACTGTGTTCCAATTGATCTTTTGTAGCTCTTATTTTCTCTTGACTAATAGTTCAAGAAAGAATTGAACGAGCCTCGTACGCTTGATGCAAATAATCAATTTTTTGTTCTACGTCTATAAGCTACATATATCCACATCATTTTAACTGATCATTAACTTAACACATTGTGGTGAATGCAGCCCTCACAATGTTCCTTGGAATGACGTTCCCTTTCTTTGGTGGGCTTCTCGGCTTCCTCGGAGGGTTTGCTTTTGCTCCAACAACGTATTACGTAAGTCACTAGGCTTTGTTTCACAACTAATTTGTCATTCACTTATCTTGTCAAGTCGAACATATGATAAGCGTTTGAATTGTGTTTGCAGCTTCCTTGTATCATTTGGCTAGCCATCTACAAACCCAAAAGATTTAGCTTGTCTTGGTTGACCAATTGGGTATGTTCTCCATCCTTAAAATTCTCAAAAACACACGCACACACAGATTCATATGTTTTTATAAATTGTGGGATTTTTTATTTTTTTAAAAAAATTAATCATGTTTTTTCCTTTTTTTTTTTTGGGAAAACAGATATGCATTATTCTTGGATTTTTACTGATGATTTTAGCCCCTATTGGTGCATTGAGGCAGCTAGTATTGGATGCCAAGGACTTCGATTTCTATTCTTGATTTATTCATTATCGTGAAGTACCGAAGTTAGTTATATACCTTTATTTTTTGCGACGGACTAAATGTATTTTTGCTTTTTAAGATTATTGTTTGTGTTAATTAAATTATTAATGTGATTATGTTAAATCATTCAAATGCTTTCTCTTCGAGATAAATTTGTTATGCTGTATTTTGACGAAAATGATATACTATTAGTACCAATTCAATCTTGGTTATGAAATTTTTCTTGATGATGTTATTAATTCGGAATATCTCAAGTGAGTGGGTAGCTAGTCAAACAAGTCTTCGCTCTACAACTAAAATCCTCTTCAACCCATCTACGACTTCAAAAATGCACATCTAGTGTTCATCTATCGTTTTGTCCTACTTTTTCTTGAATTAACAGTTGCATAACATTTATTTTTTTCTAAAATCAATACAATCTTTATTCGATTACTTTAACCACAAATCGACGATTGAAAGATGGGATGTTCGACAAACTTCAATCCCTCCCAAATCACGTAGCACTCAGGGATTGAGCGAAAGGCCATAGAGAATCGAATATTTATTTTGCAAAAGGTGGGCCGAAGCTCAATATTAAAAGGGTATATAAAAATTTATAAATCCTTTAACTAAAAAGTACTTACGGTTGAAAAATATGTATTATTTTACATATTTTCAACTTTTTTATAAATAAAAAATGATTTCTCTTAACTTATTTACGTATAAGTAAATTATTTTGAACTTGGCCAAACATTATCCGCGGGAGAGAGTGTAAGGTAAGCTTCACACTTCACCCCCAAAATGCAAACAGTCCTTACCCCTTCCTTCTTCGCTCCTCTTCCCCCTAAACCCATACTTAAACCCCAACAAATTTCTCAATCTCAATTCCTATACAAACCCATCAAAACCATTCGAGCCTACTCCTCCGACGAGTACCCAGTCGGCGATGACGATGCTTTTCTTGCAGCATTTGGGCCAAAGGAGAAAGAATCTGAAGAAGATGCCCGAAAAAGGAACTGGGTCGAAAGGGGATGGGCTCCGTGGGAAGAAATTCTGACCCCGGAAGCTGATTTTGCTAGAAAGTCCCTTAATGAAGGTGAAGAAGTGCCGCTTCAATCGCCTGAAGCAATTGAGGCGTTCAAAATGTTGAGTCCCAATTATCGGAAAAAGAAAATTGCCGAAATGGGGCTTACGGAAGATGAGTATTATGCTAAACAGTTTGAAATTAAGGGTGAAACACCGGATCCATTGCAGACGGGTTGGAGTGGGCCTTTGGTGTTGAGGCATGTGCCGCCAAGGGACTGGCCACCGAGGGGGTGGGAGGTGGATAAGGAGGAATTGGAGTTTATACGTGGGGCGCACAAGCTGCAAACCTCAGTGAGAGTGGATTATGACAAGGTGGAGGAAATGGTGGAGAGGGATACCGAGGATATGTGCTTGGAGAGGTATGAGATGTTCTTAAAGCAATATAAGGAGTGGGCAGCTGCAAATAGGGATCGTTTGGAGGAGGAGTCTTATAAGGTTAATTAAATTGCGATGATTTTCATACATGCTTCATTGTTTTGGTTCTTTTTGCTGCTTTCGCATCTTGTTTTGGATGATTAATTGAATTTTGGAATTAATATGTATGAACTTTTGGATCTTCTTATTATGATTTATGATTTTACTCTTCTTGTTCTTGTTTTGGTTCTTTTTGTGAGTTCTTTTTCGTGTTTGCAATGATTTATTGAATTGAGGAATTAATATGTGTGAATTTTTGGTGTCTTCTTTTGGTTTATGATTAAAGGTTTTTTTGTTAGAATTCTTCGAAAGCAAGAATTAAATTGGTGTAGTATGTTGCTGCATATAAATATACTCAGCTAATTAAAGTTCCATGTTTTTCGAGCATTTTTTTGCATGTGGAGGTTGCACAATGATTCAGTGAATTAAGCTGTCAAAATTTAGAGCATGATTTGCGTGCAATTTTGAATTTTGTCTCTTTTTGATAAACAGATTTTTTGGAAGTTACTTGAGCACCGATAGGAAGCATATTTGGTAGCCTTAAATTGTGATGATTTTGATACATGCGTTATTGTTTTGGTTCTTTTTGCCACTTGCTTATCGTGTTTTCAATGGTTTACTGGATTGATGAATTAGTTTGTATGAATGTTTGTTGCGTCTCATTATGGTTCATGATTATAGGGTTTTTGTTAAAATTGTTGGAAAGCAAGAATTAATTGGTTTAGTATTGTATGTTGCTGCGTATAAACATGTCCAGCTACTTAATATTTCTTGATTTTCGAGCTTTTTGCATGTAGAGTTTGCGCAATGGTTCAATGAATTAAGCTCTATAAGCTTAAAGCATAGTTCGTGTGCAGTTTTGGATTTTGTATCTTGTCGATAAACATATATTTTGGTAGTAACTTGAGATGTCAAAGGGGCTTCTTTTTTTCCCAAACAGATCCCCGATAGAAGCAAATTTAGTAGCCTACTAGCCTTGTTAGAGTAGGAAGAACATCTTCGATTTTGCCATACAAAATATTTGACTTGTGGGTTTTTGTCATCTATGCAGTACGATCAAGATTATTACCCTGGTAGGAGGAAAAGGGGAAAGGATTACAATGAAGAAATGGTAAGATTAATATCGTGTTTCTTGGACATCACCCTCCTTTCCCTGGCTCATACCTTTAGGTTTGACTTTCGGATTTCATGAAGTTGATTTGCATCATGAACTGATGAGCTCACTGTTTTCTTTTCTGTTATGCAGTATGAACTTCCATTTTATTATCCGGGACAAGTAAGTAATATCTATTTTATCAATTTTGTCTTGGAAATTTCAAATTTTTCCTATTTTCGGCAGCCGAATAAATCTTTTTTCACCTTGCAGACTGGTATTTCGTAGTTGAAAACTATATATAACTCTTTATATTATTATCTGTTTTAAGTTGTGGATCTCTCGATAAGAGAAAATGAATAAAAAATTGCCCTCTCTATGTAGTGTAGGTTGCTCTCCTCAATCCAATTCACTAAGCCTCTATTTGGCTAATTTATTAATGATTTGTAACACATTTATAAAAGGCCAAACTTTATTTTCAAGTACATATTTCACTGGACCCACAAGTACTATTTACTTATTTACCACCCATTTCAGTCTATCTTTAAATTAAATTGTTTATAAATTCATCCCAACGGAGGCTAAATGTTTTAAATCTGAAAATAAAAGCAATTATAAGGTGTGTATATATCGTTGGACTCTTGGCCAATAGAATTAAAATAATACTGATGAGTTTTATGTGCTGACATTGTCTGCACCTATTATCAGTGTTTCCTACTCTTTTTCCTTTATGGTTCTTGGTATCTTGTGTGTGTTCTGCCATGTGCACTTATCAACCCTCATATTTAACTATTAGTAGTTGAATATGGTTTTATCATCAGCATTCTCTACTAGTACAATTTCCTGTTAAAAATTCTGGGAAAATCTTGATTGAAAACAACGGTAAAAATGCATACCATTTATTCCACAGTGGGTATATGGATAATCATGTGCCATTCATACTTCTCTGAAATTTACACTAATTGGTTGAATACAACCTGATTAGGAGTTCCTTATTTTAATTTGTCTTTCACTGCATGTTCATGAGAAATGTTTTCCCAGATTTGTGCAGGTAAAGTAACTGCATTACAACTTTATCAAGGAGCATTTGTTGATATTGGAGGCGTCCATGATGGGTATATATGCTACCCTATGCTTATGCTGATATCACGATATATGAGATTGATACTTACTTTGTTTCATCAAGTGTTTAAAGTAATTCTTTGTTCCAACTTGAATTCTAGAAACAAGTGCTTTTAAGACTTTTTAAATTAAGGTACACTTCCCTAAAGCAGTGGATCTTATACCTTCTTTTAGTATAATTTTGAAGAACATAAAAGACCATCTGCCTCTAGGCCCCAATTACTATCAAAGTATAGTTTGTTTTGGTCTCATACAAAGCTATTCAATTTTTTTAAAACTTGCCATTGCTTTAAGTGTACAACAGATTGTGTTGTTACCTCTCTGTATATGAATATATTCCTTTCCTGCTATTCATTGTAATAATAATGCATTTTCAGGTGGGTTCCAATAAAACGCAATGACTGGTATTGGATCCGTCATCACATCAAAGTTGGTATGCACGTCATCGTTGAAATTTTGGTGAGTCAGCCTTTGTTGATCTCTGTTACCTATATTTTCACACTATTGCAAGTTTAGCACTTTGAGCTAACTTGTACAGTAGAGGTAAAACCCCAAGTTAGGAAGTGGGTTTAGTAGTTGATTGGAATGTAATGATATTTAGGAGGGGTTGATAATATGAGTGATGAGTCGTAGAGATGTATACTGCTGAAAAATTGACGAGCAAAAACAGCCATATTTGCCTCTAGATGCACCTCTCAGGAATAGTGGTACATTAGTGTTAATGTTGAACTTAGAGGAGCAACCATTACAACATTGTCCAGGTTTATGACATGCGGGCTTCTGAGTGAGAACAAGAACAAAGAATACTTGGTTATGAGTCTAGATCCTCATTGAGAAGAAAAGAAGAGAAACAATTCCATATTTGCAGCATCTCTACCTGTTCTGGTATTGTGTTGCTTTACATGGTAGCCTATGGTTCAAACTCCTATTTTTTTCTCTTTTACAAAATTCTCATTATGAAAATTTCTCTCTATATATTTTAGGTTTTTTATTGTTGACTTGTTTAACAATACTTGACTAATTAAATATGTTGAATTCATGCATTGTGTAATTTCCCATTTCTGCAGGCAAAGCGAGATCCATATCGGTTTCGGTTTCCAATAGAACTGCGTTTTGTTGATCCGAACATAGATCACCTAATGTAAGCCTACAAATGCTTCTCGAACTTTTCGTTTTGAGTGATTCCACTCTCTATTATTGTCATATTGAACATTTGATGTTGCCTTCATTTCTGAAAGGTCAACATCATTTATATTTTTCAATATGTACAAGTCTGTATTCACGAATTATATCTACTTATTCACCCATTCTCTAATATTTTACATCGACTTGTGCTTGCAGCTTCAACAAATTTGAATTTCCTCCGATATTTCACCGGGATGAGGATGTTAATCCAGATGAGTTACGTGTGAGTAAACTCTTCTATGTAAAGCATCAAGCCTGATTTGTCCTTTCTATATGTATGAACATTAATGCATATGCTATAAGTGCTGGTGCAACTTGCACCAATCAGTTTACTGTATGAAAGACATTGTATCCTTTGATTGGTTGTGACATTGTGACCTATGATGCTCCAACACGAACAATACGTGTCGGATATGCCGACACACGATTTTTCCAAAAAAAAAAAAAAAAAGTACTCACATGACACGTTGCCAACACATTAACTAAATTCTTTAAAATTCTTCATTTATGTACTATATATTTAGCTCGATGCTTGTTATTAATTTTTCTTAATGAAGTCTTTTAAATATGAGTATCTATTAGTTATTTGATAATAATTTTGATTTAAAAATATATAATATTTCTATCAAAGAATGAAAAATAACCATGATAAGAGTGTACGAGGAGTGTCAGAAACGGACACGCTTGAAGGTTGTGACTTTAATAGATGCCTGTGAGGTTGTGACTTTAATAGAAGGCATGGTGATACAAATGCCTAGATAGATACAACTTCTAACGCTTCAGCTAGATCCAAAGAACAGATAACATTAAAGAAGCACATCTTTAGGTATTCTGAGTTATACTTGTATTTCCTCTATAAAATTAATAAACAAAAAGTTTCAAGCATTACAAACCAAGTGTTGGATTTATTAAAGCCAGAGGTTATGATTGAATAAATGTCTCAAACAATTTTCATCTTTAGGAGCTTTAGGACCGATTCATTAAAAGCTTATACTTTGCCATTGTTTCCCTTTCGCAGCGGGATTGTGGAAGACCTCCTGTTCCTAGAAAAGATCCTGGAATCAAGGTGGAGAAGGAATCTCTGTTATCAAATCACCCTTATGTTGATAAGGTATTCTTGTATGTGATTCATTTGAACGTAAAAAGGCAGTCTAAGAAGGCCATTGCAGGGTTTATACATATTTCATTTATGCTTATGCATGAGCATCAATCCCTTTTGCTAAGTCATGTAGATTTTGGGTGTACTTCGCACCATCTCCATAGTGGGTATCAACACTGGCCAGTGAATTTTATTTTCTGTACAAGTCTGCCCACAATTTGATATCACTAGAGCTATTGATGCCAGATGGTGCATGCTCTTCACTGGAAGCATAATTGAATTTATTTTTTCCATGTAGTTTAGTAGCAATATTTGACTTCTTAAACTAGTAGTCATGATCTTTTGTCAAGTTCGTAATTGACAAAGCTTAAATTTTAATTTAAGTGCTTATAAGTTGCGGGTTTTATTGAATGTATGAATAATAAGTGGATAGTAAATATTAAATAGTGGGTCATAGTGTGGATAAAAAATATATATGACCAGCTTAAAAAATTTAAGCTTTGCCAAACATGCACTAAGTTGTGAAGATAGGTGAGACGTTTTTATTTAATTCTCGTTTACTAGGCAATCATCATTTTTCAGGTCCATACTGGTGCATCAAATAGTCTTATGTTTGCACGTCCAAACCATCTTGATTGATTAACTTAATATTTGTCACTGATTTGGCTGCATCTAAATTATTACGTGTGCTATTATATTCTTTGCAGCTATGGCAGATACATAATGCTGAACAAATGATTATGGATGACATGGAGCTTAATCCTGATAAGTATAAGGGCAAAAAGTTAACTGAATTGACAGATGATGAAGATTTTGAAGAAGAAAACAGTATAGTGTACGGCGAAGCTTATTATAAGAAAGCACTGCTTCCAAAAATGACGCTGGTAAAAGTTTTTTTCGTGTAATATGGAATATTTACTTTTTTTATCACTTATATGATATTGATCATTCATTGGCAGAGAATAAGCACAAAAGAACTTGATTTGGAATCTGCACTTGCTGAGCGTCAGGTTTGTATTCAACTGTTCGTAATCTTAAAATTAATATGTCCTGTCCTTGGACTCATCAGATTGTTTTTCGATTCTTCTTTTCAGTGTCTTTTATTGATACAAGTTTTTGTGGAGTTTGCTCGTGAAGAAATGACTTTTTGATGCTTATTTCTGCGCTTTCTATTTCAGTTCCACAATAAACTACGGAAGGAAGCAGAAGAAAGAGGAGAGGAATACAAAATCACCAAGTTGAGGCGAAACGAGGAGATGGATGAATATGACCTTATCCATTGGCGTCGATCTTTTGAGGAAAGAGAAACTCTACTCCGAGATATAAGCTGGTATACTCCCAAGTGTACTTTATTCCTAGTTACAACACCTTTTTCTGATATGTTTGGTAAAGCTTTGTGTAGATTAGAAGTTTTGGGTCCTACGGAATATGTGGATAAAAGTGGTTAAAAACTGTGAGTCTTTCGGAATGCGTGGATAAAAAGATGTTTGTCCAACTTGAAAGCTTGAAAAAGCTCTGCCAAACATACCCTTTAAAGAGCTACACTGATTTTAAGAGCCCAATGTATGTTTGCCTGTTGGCTAAGCTTAAAAAAGTTCACTCATAAGTTTACCTATGAGTAAATGAGCAAGTTATTAAATAAACAGTTCTTTTAATTTCCTGCTTACATGCATCATTGAACCTGGGTTTTTCCTTTACAGCCGTCGGGCTCTCGGGCTTCCATTGGAAGAGCCCGGTAGGTATGTTGATGCTAGTTACTTTGGAAAGGACCAATATGATCCAGATAGTTCCCTATATCGTTACGACTACTGGGGAGAGCCAAAGAATTCGGAAAAGAGCAAGCAAGAGCGGATGACTGATGCCCACAACAAATCAATTGTTGGCAAGGGTACTGTTTGGTACGAAATGTCATATGAAGATGCCATCAAACAGCAGTTGCAGAGGGAAGCCCTTGGAATCAAGCCAAAACAGTATAATGAAGATTCAGACGGAGACCAAGATGAAGATGAGGATGACGAGGACTTTGATTACAGTATTCTGGGCTACCAAAGTGCCGAGGTATCCAACCAGCCTCACGTTAATGGGACTGAATCTTTTCAATTGTCGGATGACGGAATATTTGAGGATTAGTTTGGCTTATTTTTGTAGTTGTACAGGGTTAGATTAGTTAAAGCCAAAAGAGGAAACAGTAAGGTGTGCTTCCCCATCTCTTATTGCTGCTATATGTACCTTACGTTAGTAACTTTTTGAAATAGTAAAATCAAATTTTGGATTGCAGTTACTATTACCCAATTTTTTGTTATTTACATAGGATTATTCATGAGTAAGTTTTTATAATAGATTCTAGGTAATAATTTCTATTGCTTCTTGGTTTATTAGTTATTTCACATCTATAACGAGGAAAAACAGGGCCAGGATCCCAACTTTTACATAATGCAGTTTTGGATTCTCAACCTTCAAAAGTGAAGATTTAATCTCTCAACCTCTTTAAATTAGTTAATAAATTTGGCCCCTACGTGACGAAAGCCTTTTGGGTAGATATTAAAATTGTACGTGATTTTCATATGATATAAAGTTAGAGGGCAAAATAATCAAAACCGCTTAACATTTATCTCAAATTCAATTAAAAGCCGCATGCAATTTTGACCTTAACATTGAAGGTATTTGTCATGTGGGGACTCAAATTCACAAATTTAAAAAGGTAGGGGACTCAAAATCTCATTTTGAAAGGTTGGGGGATTCATAGTCATGTCTAGTTGGAGAGTTCAATCCTAATTTTCCTCCATTTAGGTACTAACGGGAATGGTGTATCAAACATGATGTGAGTAGTCTCAAAACAAAACACAGAACCAAGTAGTAGTCACCTGCCTTGTAATATGTCTTTCATAGTTATGATTGCGGTTCTCGTGTGGATCCTCGAGTTTCAAGAGTATTGTTCTAGTATCGTATTGTTATCAAAGAAAAAAAATGGAAAATGAAAAATAAAAATACTGACGATCTCTGATATCTTTTCACCATAACCCCCATTTGATACCTGGAAAAAGTACCAAGCAATAATTCAATAATATTATTCTATCAGTTAGGATTTCTGAAGTTCGGAAAATATCGGATAATTACCACATACCTAATTCATGGGCTCTCTTGCAAATTTTGCCAGTTTCTCCTCGAAATTGAAGCAGAAACTTGTGGTTGTATGAACCTTGAAATTACAAGCATCGAAAGATAAAGCTAATGATCAAACACAGATTACTACTCACTTGAAATCACACACAAGTACGTGATCAATCGATCTCTCCTCTCGGTTCATGGAACGCGCCTGGAATGGTTTGAGGTTTGACTTCATCTTCCTCCTCCTCGTCCATCTTCGTGGACAATCCAAGTTGTTCCCAGAGATTACTACTCGACCGAAATTTGAAACGGCCAAGACCATTTTGAGAGTGATCGAGGTCCGTCTCCTCTATGACGCCGCGTGATTTGACATCTGGAGAAGCTCTAAACATTTCCAGATCTTCCATAAACAGACTATTGTTGTTAATATCAACTGTCTTCTCCATCTGTTAAGAACACAATGTTTACGCAAAAGTTTTTGTGAAATTATATGATTTCACTTATGTTTCTACTTTTACCTTCTCTAATGCCTCACGTGCTGCTTCTCTTTCAAGTTCTACTTTCCTTCTAGCTTCCGCTGCAGCTTCTGCTTCAGCCTTTATTCGACCCACTTCAGCTGCTTTGGCTTCTTCTGTTATACGAGCTTTCTCTAAAAACACACAAGCGCCCACATCATCAATGCACGAGAAAAAAATAAACAGAAACAACAAGCATGGGAATACCTTGAACCAAGCAACATACCTTCTCTTCTCCACCTTTCGCGTTCTTCTCTGTCAAGCTTTAATTTCTCAGGATCCTGTCTTTCACCCTGCCAGATCATTTCTCATATTTATTACTACACATCAAGTCGAAAACGCAGTCAAGCAGACAGGAATTCACTGGTAACTGAAAAGTCCACACACCTTTCCAAAGGTACTCTCTTTGGCTTTGATTATGATGTCTGCAAATCGGCTTCTCAACAGAGCTGCACGGTAAGACTTTTCAGGGGAGACTTGCCTCTCGGGTGGAGCACACTTGCCTAAAATGTTACAGCATGTTTTGGTGAGATGTTGCTGCATAACTAATAGTACAGGCTTTCTTCATTAGTTTTCATTGCTTACCCTCTTGGTGACGGATAGGCTCAACAGAGGCAGATTTTGACGGGGAATTTCTCACAGTACGCTCGTTCAAAAAATCTGTGAAAATGAAAAGATTATATAACCACAGAATGTAAAAAGGTCGTGAAAACTTTTCTCATTAAACCAACAAAATCCTGACCTATAGTATTTACATCACCGAGATCATTTTCCTTCAAGGCCAAAGGAACTACATTTTCCTGGCATCATGAAGTGAAAGAAACAATTGTTACAGAGGCACTTACTGACGAAGATTACAAGAGGCACTTAATATCCATGTCTTAATGAAACAATGCAAACCCCCCATACACCCCACAAACCCAAAAGAAAGAGAGAAAATAAAAGAACTGCCAATACAACATCATACCTTAGCAGTACTTGCAGGAACTGTATCCTCCACACCATCTGATTCACTGCCAGAAGAATTTTCAGAGTCGGAATCTGGGTGAAGAGCATCATATCAATAAAAAATGAGGTCTCAAAACTGCGT
Organism: Fraxinus anomala; assembly: GCA_903798345.1. NCBI lineage: Eukaryota > Viridiplantae > Streptophyta > Magnoliopsida > Lamiales > Oleaceae > Fraxinus > Fraxinus anomala. The sequence goes on along the minus strand of CAIGRN010197027.1, from coordinate 12,861 downwards.
TGTTGAAACAACTCTTTTGTTTTAAGGTAAATGCATTCGATAGATAGAAAGGAGTGACATAAAAGGGTTATAGAAGAAAAACCAAAATTCAGTATCATTTTACAGTTTTCGTATAATAATTCCGAACTCGCCCTTCTTAGTGGAGGTAGTTCTGGTGACATTTATTATTTATTTAGTAAACGTTTCACCCACTTTAACTTAATGACTGGTATAATAGGAATTTAAACAGTATAGTAGTCTATAAGAAAAAAAATGATACAATGGGAGTATAACATTCAAAAAAATTAATTGACATGATTGACTAACCTAGCAAACACAGAACTCAGTAGAACTGAGAAAGTACTACTTTTCTATTTCAACGCACTAAGGACACGCTGAAGTGTATTTGGGAGTTCATAATTGAAGTGAGAAAACATGAATGCCCTTTCAGGACCCAAGATTGGCAGATGAGAAAAGAGAAGAATGGTGCGAATTTCAAGCCCATGAAAACAAGGTTCTCGAGGCAAGTGCTCTGTATGGTTCCATTGGACAGCTATGCCATAATTTCTTATTTTCATGAATACAGAAACAGAAGTAGTGACTTGCGAAAAGAAATCAACATAGATATAACAAAATATTGAGCATCACATCAATTAGAACAATAAAATTCCAATCAATTGAAAAACAATGCACAAAAGCTTCATCATAACACGAACCAGTAGTAGAAGAAGAGCCTGAATCACTGCTAGAGCTGCTTGAACTTCTGCATTGACTATCCCTTTGGGCTGCATCCTTATCAATCTCTACATGAGGAAAGCTTGAGATAGGTGTATCATTTCTGGCAATAACCACATCCCTCTCAGCTGGCTCATTGCCTGGTAATGAGTTCAGGAGCAAGGATCAGATAGCAAAAAACTAAACAACCAAACTAACACCTATGGACAACTGATTTCAGTGCAACTTCATCAGCAGAGGAGAAAATTACCTTCGCGAGGCTGCACATATGAATTGCTGTACCCTGACTCATTGTATATCTGCAGAAGATACAAAAACCATATTTAGGTTCATGTGGGCTTCTCATGTAGACAAAGTTATAAACATAAAATGGAACTCGTCCACCCAAGAGAAATTTCATGAACAGGTGTACCTCAATTTTGTATGGCCAAATTTTTGGTAGATTTTTCTGCTTCTTCCCTTCATAGTCATCCAAAAGCGTTTCAGGGGAGACTTGCCTCTCAGGTGGAGCACTCTCACCTAAAATGTTACAGCATGTTGGGTGAGATATTGCTGTGTAACTAATAGTACATGCTTTCTTCATTAGTTTTCATTGCTTACCCTCTTGGCGACAGTTAGGCTCAGCAGAGGCAGATTTTGTTGGGGAATTTCGTGTAGTATGCCCATTCAAAAAATCTGCAGTAGACTCAAAGATTGTTTAACGTCGGAATGTGAAAGGATCTTGAAAATTTTGCCCATTAAACCAACAAAATCCTGACCTCTAGTATTTAAATCACCGAGATCATTTTCCTTCTCTACCCCAGAAACTATGGTTTCCTGGCATCATGAAGAAAAAGAAACAAATGTTACGGAGCCACCTAGTGACAAACATTACAAGGCACTTAATATCTTTGTAGCACCTACTAAAACAATGCAAACCCCCACACCACCACCACCACCCCAAAAAATGGAAAGAAAGAAAAATAAAAGAATTGCCAATACAGCATCAAACCTTAGCAGCACTTACAGGAACTGAATCCTCCACACCATCTGATTCACTGTCAGAAGAATTTCCAGAGTCGGAATCTGAGTGAAGAGCATCAAATGTAGTCACAATAACTCTTTTGCTTTAAGGTAAATGAATTCAAGTGGCATGGAAGAGGGGGAAAACAATAAATTCAGTATCATTTTATGGTTTTGGCATATTTTGTTCAAACTTGCCCCAGTTAGTGGAGGTAGTTCAGTCGTTATATTTGAGATAACGAATAAATTATGAGATGAATAGTACCGTAGTCTAGAAGAACAAAATGAAACAATGGAAGTATAACATTCAAAAAAACTGACATATTTCACTAACCTAGCAAACATAGAACTAACAATGAGACTGAGAAAGTATTGACTTTCTAATATTAAACACACTAGGGATATGCCAAAAACATGTTCTAACATAAGTTGGAGGCCAGTTGAATGTATATGGGAGTTCACTGTTGAAGTGAGAAAACATAAAAGCCTTTCAGGACCCAAGACTGGCAGATGAGAAAAGAGAAGAATGGTGTAAATATCAAGCCCATGAACACAATGGTCTCAAAGCAAGTTCTCTGTATGGTTCCATTGTATCGCGATGCCTAATTTCTTAGTTTCATGAATAAAGAAGAAGAAATGGTGAACTATGAAAAGAGCTTAGCATCCATGGATTAATGAAAATGGGAAGTCCAAATCATACCCAAATATTGAGCACCACAGTAATTAGAACTATAAATATCAAATCAATACTATTGAAAAAATCATGCACAAAAGCTTCATCATAACACGAACCAGTAGAAGAAGAGCCTGACTCACTACTGGAGCTACTTGAACTTCTGCATTGACAATCCCTTCGGGCAGCATCCTTATCAATATCTACACGAGGAAAGCTTGAGACAGCTGTATCATTTCTGGCAATATCCACATCCCTCTCAGCTGGCTCACCGCCTGATAATGAATTCGGGAGAAGGGTCGCAAACCAAATGAATCAATTATCAAATCAAACACCTATTGATAAAAAGACCTCCATTTGGATGCAACTTCCTGCAGACGAGAAAATTACCTTTGCGAGGCTGCACATTTGAATTTCTGTACCCTGACACATTCCGTATCTGCTGAAGATACAAAAACAAGTACTTAGGTTCATGTATGCCTCTGATGCAGACAAAGTTATAAACATAAAACTGACTCATTGCTGTACCTCAGTTTCGCACCGCCATATTTTTGCTTGATTTTTCTGCTTCTTCACTATGTAGTCATCCAAAAGTTTCCGTAACTTGAACAAGTTATTATCACTAAAAGTGTCAAGTTCAATGGTCATCTCTCCCTCATTCACCTGGCTTCCATTCAAAGTGATTTCTTTTAAGAAATTAATAATATTATCTGGCAATTCTTCCAGCAACAGATCCAACTCTGCTGCCAATTTTCGCATCTCTACATTACTCATAACAGGCTTAATTGATTCTTGCGTGAACTTGTTTTCAGCAGAAGTGATTTTCCGCTTCTTAGAAGGGGGTTTGGAAGGAGTTTTAGCTTCCATTATAGCACTTGATGTTAATAGCATGGATTCGTCCATTGTTACAGAAATCTTCTTCTCAATGTGTTTCCATCTCACTTCAAAAAACTTGTTCATCTTCTCGGCCACAAGGTGGACATAATGTCCCGGTGGATTGTAAGTCATTGCGTTTTTTAAAGTTAGCCTCACATCTGCAGCAAACCCCTCTGGACTGGAATACCTCCCTGAAAGTAACTTAGTTTTTACAGTCCCCAAATCCATTGGATGCTTAATGACGTTGAAGTAATCGGGAATATTATATGCTATAATATCGACCGGACTATTGAAGATTGGTGCATTTTTCTGCTTCATCAACTGATTTAACAATGTCTCACATTGTTTCATTAACCTAACGTAATTGGTATTCTGTTGCAAACTGTGCTTCTTCTCCAACTCAGTCTCCCTAGCTGCCATGGCCCCACCCTTCATGTGGGGAGCATTTCTTCCCCGAGGAATATTTTTCATCTCGGGCACAGCAGCAGTCAGTTTATTTACAGAAACCGGACAACTTTCCACCTTGGCTGGTCTCTTATCACCATAACAATGCATATCAATAGTGGCATTTGAGCTCAACAAAGCTATCTTCTTCTGAAGCATCCAAACTTGTTCAAGTTCATTTTTCAACTTCATCTCCAAATCCCTCCTCTNTATTTTTCATCTCGGGCACAGCAGCAGTCAGTTTATTTACAGAAACCGGACAACTTTCCACCTTGGCTGGTCTCTTATCACCATAACAATGCATATCAATAGTGGCATTTGAGCTCAACAAAGCTATCTTCTTCTGAAGCATCCAAACTTGTTCAAGTTCATTTTTCAACTTCATCTCCAAATCCCTCCTCTGCATATGTGACATCCTAGACAATGAAAAGGCCTGTATTGGCACAATAGACCCATCAAAACCTTCCACATTCAAGCTTATAGATTTCTTTTTAGGAGCATCAGATTCCTCGGGGAAAGTTGACTGGGTATCAACCGAACCTGAGCACCCAAAATCTTCTGATGCCAACATTGACGGACAATCCCGCACAACCCCGGAAGAGCAACCCTTAGAAAGTTTCCATGTTTTCCCCATGAAATAACCCGAACCCTTTTATGATCACTTTCTTGATTCCTTTTACCCAATTATCTCTATAGCAGCAGTCGGTACCGTATATTCAACCACCAATTTCTTTACTTATCAACTCGTTCTCATTCCAAATCGTATACTCCTGCTCACACTTCAAACTTCCCAAAATATAAATCTCTTTCAATACCAAAATTTTCAACGCACAGGTATCAATTTCCTCTAAATGAAACATATTTCATATTCGGAATGCAGTATCTGTTAATTCATTGTTTTTTATCTTATCTTTTTCCTTCTCGTAATTAGTTAAGCTTCTATCAAATAAAGAAAATACTAAAAGAACTCCAATTCGACAAAAACCTAACTTCGACATTCATTTAAAATTATCTTCCTTTATCCGATTTCANGGTGTGCAGCTAAATGAACCTTTGAGCCCAAAAAGATAGTGCATTTTTGCAAGTGCAAGTGTTATGTGAGTGTAAACTCTGCCCCCGTAGAACTCCCACCCCCAGCCCCACCCACAGAGAGAGACAATAAACTGGTTTAGAAGATAATATAAAGTTTGTCTTATCCAAAGCACATTATTATGGTGTGCATCTAAATGAACCTTCGAGTCCAAAAAAATAGTGCATTTTTGCAAGTGTTATGCGTGTGTAAACTCTGCCCCCGTCGAACTCCCACCCCCACAGAGAGAGAGAGAGAGAGAGAGAGAGAGAGAGAGAGAGAGAGAGAGAGGGAGACTTACTAGTTGTGATCGCCGGGAAATTGGGGTTCCGACGAATCGCCTGGCAGTTAAATGCAAGATAGCTTCAAGCCCGCTGCCCGCCCATATTCAAGAAATCCTAGCCGTTGCTTTTTCATGCCGTTGAATATAATGGTGGAGATTGTTATTGATTAAACCATTAGATGCAACGTGGAATATGTTGATTGGGGAATTCTTTTGAGTTAGCATAATTGTAGAAGTATAACATTTACAATCATGCTACAATTACATTGTTTTTGACATCAAGTTTGACATTATGCTACATATTGCAGCACGATTGGCCAATTTGAAAATACAACACACTTTCTCTTCACTCCATTTTTGAATTTGCAAAGGAGTGTCAAACTCCATGTACACGAGGAGTGTACAAGGATCATAATCCATAACGTTTTGAGTAATGTTATTCATAACCCATTAAGCATCGGCCTACGTACCAAATACGTAATATTAAACGATAAATTCGTTAAAATGTAAAATCATATGACACATTTAATTGAACCTATAAAATATAGCCACTTAGACTGATACGAAAAAAAACTTATATATGTTTTTTACACTCTTATTCGAGAGTACCGAAAGATTTCGAGATTTTGAAACTTGAGATTTCGATATTTACTCAGAAGATATCAAGTGAGGAACGACACTTGTACAATTCTCTTTTATAGCATATTTGACAATTAAGTCGTTAACTTGAATCCAATTGAATGTTACATTAAAGAAGCATTTGACATACTTATTTTTACTTATCATATCGAATTCTTTTATAAAATATCGTTATTGAACCTCATTAATATTAAGTATTAGTCCATGTGATAGTGAAGACATGTCACAATGTCCCATGAATGAAAATGTTGGACGATGGAGGTCTACTATATTATGTTATTTTTGAAATAATATTTAATTTCCCGCCTAAATGAATTTATGAGAATGTACAAGTAAATGGCCAAACCAATCTAAATAAATAGGGTTGGGAAGCGCCTTCCCTAGCACTTATTTTAGGCACAACAATAACAAAGTTCAGTAGCTCAAATTCAATTGAAGGCTCGTAAGATACTGCAAATAATTTTCATATACAACATAGCCTCCATAAATTAGTACTCTATTTATTAATAAAGGGATAATTGCATAAAAAGAAACAAACATTTAAAACATTGACTGACTTTTCTCAAATCTTTAATTTATTACAGTCGTCACCCTTAATCTTTTGAAATGTTATAGATGTGGTCCTTTTGAACGGTTTTCATTCAAAATACTTTCAGTTGACCAAAAAATTTGATTTTGACCATATTTTAATCAATTTTAAAAGGACAAAATGGTAACTATCTATTAATCACATGAAATAATTAAACTACCCCACCCCACCCCAAACGAAACCAAACCAAAACCATCTCCCCCTATATCATTTATTTCTCAATTATTCAGCTACTTAGAAATGAATAAACAGCTTTTCCATGTAAGAATTAAATTGCAAGAATGAGCTTGGTCAAATTAATTGGGGCTTTCATTTAAGAAGCCTAGTCAAACCAATTGTTAGTTTAAAAAGTCCAACAACAATGTTTTTTAGTTAGAAGGCTTCAAGATACCAAGGATGGTGAATGTTTGAGCTTTATTTACATTAATCTCGCCCAAGCATCAAATTATTGCTGCAGTTGATGATATAAATTCTGATTTGCTAGTCCAACAATGTTTTTTAGTTAGAAGGCCTCAAGATACCAAAAAATGAAAAATACAATTTGTAAATGACTAAAATATCTTTATATACAAAAAACCATTATTGCTATAATTCCTCTTTCATATTTCTATTTAGCCCTAAATCAATTTTGGGTTCTATTTCTTCTTGCAGGAGGTCGACGTCTTCAAATTTTTCCCTTCCTTATCATCATCTTCTCTCCTTCATAAAATCCTAAAATCAATTTTGGGTTTCTTCTTGGTTGGAGGCAGCTATGTGTTGAAAATCTTAGATTGCTTGAATTCAAATTCTTGATTTTTTTAGCCTCTTTGTCCTGATAAATCTGCTAATATGTATTTGATTTCTTGAAAATATGGTTATTTGAAGAATCAATTGCTCATATCTCTGGGTTCTTGGAAATGGAGGACATATGTATATAATGAAAGTACTTTTTATATTCATTTCTTGTTTGTGGGTGTCCATGGAGATTATGGCATGATTGGAAATGCCACTGCTCTTGCTAGTCCAAGGATAGTGAATGTTTGAGCTTTATTTACATTAGTCTCGCCCAAGCATGAAATGATTGCTGCAGTTGATGATATAAATTCTGATTTTAACATTATTAAATGCACAAAGTTGAACATATTCTTGCATGATACAAATTATGTTGAATCGACAAGGATAATTTTGAAGATGGAGAAATTGTCCATGGAGTAATTAAAAGGAGCATCATAAATGAAGACTTCTCAATTCCACATAGAGTTAGATGAGCATCATAAATGAAGATTTCTCAATTCCACATAGAGTTAAAGGGCAGGAGAATTACTCACAAACTACACTATCTAATCTTGTTACCTGACGGTATAAAAGTGAGCTTCTATGAGATTTCAGAAGCCTGAAGGCGGTGTTATGTTAGTATTTATGTAAAACGTGATGGGGTAGGAGTCTGAAGCTTGAAATATATTTAGTTATTTACCAATAACCATAACTTTAGAGCTTTGCATCTGTAACTTAGCTGAAAGAGTTCATTAGAGCACGAGAAGGAAATATATTTAGTTATTTACCAATAACCATAACTTTAGAGCTTTGCATCTGTAACTTAGCTGAAAGAGTTCATTAGAGCACGAGAATTGTTAAGTACTGATATTCATGCCTAATTTGTGGATCAATTAGGAAGTCCTTTGTTCTAATACTTCTACCAGTAGAAGAGCTCTTATTCTAACTGGATGCTCAATAACATTTATGTGGTAGTTTGATTTTCAATTATGTGCCCATAAATTTGATAACATTGTGAAGATACTCGAAAGTTAAAAAGAGTATTTATTTGCATCTCTAGAGTTTAAATGTATTTTTATTAAGATATACTGTTAGCATAATGTTGTCTATTATTGCATAATTTCTGTAACTTCTACTCCTTCAGTTGTAAAAATCTAACTATTGTATATCATAATCCTAGAATTACAGCTTGTGTATTCTTCAAGAGGTGTGAGAGTTACTTGTCTGCAGCTAAACTTGGCAAAATAAAATACGTTAATATGATGCGATATGCAATATGTTAGTTTCCCCACGTGTCCAAGGTTAAGTCTTGGTTTTGATGGTGGAATTAAAGGTCACATATTCGCGTTATACCCAATCTCTAAATAAGACTTTCATCTTTTATCTTGTTGCGGCTGCTAGTATACTTGATGTAAATGTCATTCCAATATAAAAATGCACTCATTCGAAAAACGATAGTGAAATTGTTCCTGAGACACAAAACGATATAGAAGTCGTTTCAGTACGAAAATTACACTGACTAACATAACGATATTGAAATCATTCCTGAAACAGAAAAAGATTTAGATATCGTTTCGGCATCAAATACACACTACCTCACTGATTTTCATAACAACGTTGATATTGTTCCTGGGTCAGAAAAAGGTATAGATGTCATTTCAATACGAAAATTGCACTGATTAACATGACGATATTGAAATCGTTCCTGAAACACAAAACGATTTACATATCGTTTCACTATGAAATACATACTGCTTCACTGACATTTTCTTTTTGTGTCAAACTCATGAAATAACGTAACAATATTTATATCGTTTTAGTGCAAATTTGACGATAAATCGTTACAGTTCAAATAATAACAACGACGACATTGATATCATTTCCTTTCATTCAAAACGACATCCATATCGTTTTAGATAAAATCATAACTAAAACGACACTTATGTCTTTTCATTTCATATCAAATGACGATGATATCGTTGTAGTGTTAAACCCAAAAATAACGTAACTACATCATACCATTTCAGAACAAATTTGACGAGTTTGAACTTGTTTCCGTTGAAATCGTAACTAAAACGATATAGACGTTGTTTCTTTGTACTGAAACGACAATTATATCGTTGTAGTGTCAAACACACGAAATATCATAAAAACATTCATATCGTTTCATTACAAATTTGAAGAGTTCAAGATCGTTACAATTCAAATAGCAACTACATCGAATTTGATATCGTTTTCAAAACGACATCCATATTGTTTCAGCTAAAATCATAACTAAAACGACGCTTATGTCGTTTCATTTTATATCAAACAAAAATAATATCGTTGTAATGTTAAACTCATGAAATAACGTAACGACATCCATATCGTTTCAGAACAAATTTCACGAGTTTAAACTCGTTTCAATTGAAATTGTAACTAAAACGACCTATATGTCGTTTCTTTTCACATGAAACGACAATTATATCATTGTAGTGTCGAACACATGAAATAACATAACGACATCCATATCGTTTTAATGTAAATTTGACGAGTTCAACATCGTTACAGTTCAAATAGCAACTACAACAAATTTGATATCGTTTTTTTACATTTAAAACGACAACTATATTGTTATGCTTAGAAACAACGATTCAACCGTCCACGACCACCCAACATACATCCATCGTACGTAAGACAATAAAAATAAGTCATCAAGCAAGTTCGATCTCACTCAACAGAAATAATGGAAACATTTGTATTTCATAATTGTCTACCACATTTAAGTTGTTTCAATAGAAAGAAAGTATCTCATTTCGTTCTTTCTGAGCCATTCGAGTGCTATCAAAGCACTTGATGCCCTTTTTTGATCATCATACATATGCTGGAGGTAAGTCGAATGATTGTGGACTATCAAATCGTTTAGTATGAAAAGAAACGACATCAGTGTTGTTTTAGTTACGATTTTCGTGTTTAATGAAAGAAAACGATATCAATTTCATTTTTGTTATTATTTGAACTGTAACAATTTTGAACTCGTCAAATTTGCACTGAAAAATATGGATGTCGTTATGTTATTTCGTTTGTTTGACACTATAACGATATTATTGTCATTTCAATGCAACGAAAAGGTATCTAGGTCGTTTTATTACGATTTCAACGGAAACGAGTTCAAACTCGTCAATTTGTTCTGAAACGATATGTATGTCGTTCCGTTATTTCGTGAGTTTAACACTACAACTATATCATTGTCGCTTGATATGAAAGTAAACGACAAAAGTATCATTTTGTTATGATTTTAAATGAAACAATATGGATGTCGTTTTCAATGAAAGGAAACGATATAAATGTTGTTGTTGTTAATATTTGAACTGTAAAGATATCGAACTCGTCGTATTTGCATTGAAACGATATGGATGTCGTTACGTTTTTTCGAGAGTTTGACACTACAAAAAAAGGTCAATGAAATAGTGTGTATTTGATACTGAAACGATATGTAAATTGTTTTGTGTTTCAGGAACGATTTCGATATCGTTATGTTAATCGGTGCAATTTTCATATTGAAACGACATCTATATCGTTTTGTGATCTAGGAATGATATCAATGTTGTTATGAAAATCAATGAAGCAATGTGTATTTGATGCCGAAATGATATCTAAATCGTTTTCTGTTTCAGGAACGATTTCAATATCGTTATGTTAGTCAGTGTAATTTTCATACTGAAACGACTTATATATCGTTTTGTGTCTTGGGAACAATTTCACTGTCGTTTTTCGAATGGGTGTATTTTTGCATTGGAACGACATTAAATACTTTGTGCCACAGGAACGAAGTACATATCATTACGTGAATATTCATTATATCAACATCCTGGACGTATACAATATGTAAACTTGAAAAATATAAAAGGGCACGAAAATATCTAAATTTCAATTATATTCAATATCCATAATCATTACAATTGCAAATGCACTAACTAATAGCTAGACAACATCCTAGAAATATCGACATTTATAGGAATGAAGTCTATGTCATTATGTGATGCAGTAATATTTCCTCGTAAGGACCTAAATATCGTTTAATTGGTCCGGAACGATATCAATATCCTGGTATGTATGATATTTAAACTTTAAAGTTTCAAAAGTATTAAAATATGTAAACTTCAATTCAATTTAACTATTCTGGACAAATAAAATAAAATAACTACATAATACCATCAAATATCAAACAAAATAACAAAAAACAATCTAATGCTCGAAGTCCCATCCCAACAACTCTACATTATAATATTTGTCATCACTTGTGACGTGAAATTTTATCAGCAAAAGTATAACCTCCTGTAAGGGCAAAAGAGTGAACATTCCATGCATTACTTCAACAAGTAGTTTTGTTATTGTGTCACGTGACCACTGGATTCCATTCCATGGTAATTAATGAAGGGATGGAGTAGGATTATACTATACAATGTACTTGTGAAAATTGTTTTTATACCATATAAATTTAGAAATTCTCGGAATCTACAAGGTGCCAAATAGTAAAATAGGCACTGAAAACATTTACTTCCATTCACATCATGTTAGGTAAGAAACAAATGTACACATTCAATATTTCCCAACCCTTTACCGTTCAATGCATGACAAAACAAAGTAGAAACACAAATCTGTCTTTCCACATGACGGAGACAAACAAACTTTTGGTTAGTTGGTAATTGAAAATAATGCACAGTTCCCCACCATAATAAACAAATGGCAACAGTAACTTCCATAACCACCGGCAAAATAGAAAAATGGGAACATTAATTTTCAAGACAGATTGGTGACAATGTTATTAAATAAAACAAAATCAGAATATTCAAATACAATCTTCTAAATCAATAGTAATTTTATAACTTCATTCAACCAAACTATTTTCATCATGTTTGGGGAGTGCTTGTAAATGATTTAAATTATAAATACATAAAAATGAGTGGTGAATAAGTGGGTAATGCTTGTGAATTTCAAGTTTGACCAGTTATAAAAAAGTCTATAAACTTTAGCCAAAAATATGTAAAAAATGTAGCATTTTTATAAAAAGAACATTTGTTACGAAATCAAATCAATCAAATACACGAAAGTGAACAAGATATTCAGTAATCAGACAAAACATCAGTCATTCCACTAAACCCAATTTATCCACTGCTTGAGAGCTCAAATTTCCACAAAATAACTTTAGCAAGCAATACAATCAATCAAAAAATAATAAAAATCATCATATGGATCCAGATGAAATGTCCTTCCATTTTTGGCAATTGACATCCTTTGTGAGAAAATCCAGAACGGTAAGTGTATAATATATAAGCATGGATGAAATGAGTATTAAAATTTTTCTACATCCACACATCCAGACGCAATGAGAATAATATCTAGAGTTTTGCAGAGTCCCATTTCATATGAACTTAACATTTCAAAATACAAAAAACTTACATTGATTTAACTGAATGTATGGATTTCTGTAAACTTTAATATTTAAAATCCTAAATGGGAGCTTATTGTGGGTTTGGAAGAGAAGAATACAAATTTCAAACCTCAAAACTTTCCCTCAACAATCGCCACCTTGATAGATATCATTGTCTTCGTTCAATTCAAAATCTTCCACAATCGTCACCCTCACAAGAAGGAAAATATATGATTTTTGATGTCAAAGAGAAAACGAGTTTTGGGAATTTGAAGAAGAAGATAATTTTTGGGAATCTCAAGAAGAAGAAGGTTTTCAATTTTAATTTGGGGAAGAATATGAATTTTGACGTGAATGAAAGGCCCAATTCATTCTTAATTTGGTTTTACAAGAGAGGTTAAAATGG
>CAIGRN010197019.1:0-10647 GCA_903798345.1 Fraxinus anomala | reverse complement strand
AAAAAAATTGTCAAACAGGAGCATAGAGCATAATCAAATTCTAGCCCATTGCATCTTGAACATTTGACCTAATCTTTTATTTATTTTTGTTGCTTGAGAATTCTTGATTCTTCAAACGTAACATCACCTTATATAAATAACCGAAATATGAACTCCGTTACATGTACAGAAATTCTGTACAAATCTGTATAAGTAGGTCAACTGCAGAAACATTAACGAACTCACTAATAGGCTCATCATGGGAGAGAGTGTTATCGTTAGGTACTACATTATAGGCACATTGGGGGGTAAATAATTGAAATAATATACATACAAAAAATAAAATGATAGCATTGGAATATTAATCTTTAGACTTAAAATTTTTTACTCCCCGATAATAAAAACCCAAAGAGTTATGAGTTAGTCCATGCTTCTTTCAACAACATCAATTTGAAGCGTGGAGACCATCTCATGCTTTTAGGATAAATATATTACATAGTTATGTTTTTCATTTAGATTTTATAACCTTATATAAACATATTTGAAGATCACGTTGTATTGTTTAACTCGTAGTACTAAGATCAACGAAATCTTAGATTACTTTGGAGTACAGAAGTTGCCAATTTTAGATCAATATTCTGAATTCATGATAAAGATTTTCGCGCCAAACTTAGTATACATCCAAGTAGCTATGTATTTTAGAAGCATTGCAATTTCAGATTCTTTTTGTTCTTTTCGATGCAATACATTATACTCTTTTGGGAGGTAAACACATATGGATGAGTGATGACTTATATTTACTGAAAGATTCGAAGAAAATATTAGTAAAAACGACACTTCATTATTTACCAAAACATGATGCCCAAAAAGGACATTTTTGTGCCATGTCCTTTCACATTTATTTTTGTCTAATACCAATTATTGCAACCTCACTCACACTCTAGTGGCATATGATAATTAAAATATAAACCTGCAATAATATGGACCAGCAAAGTCAAAACAACTCTTACATTACAGTGTTTTCATCGGAATCAGAATCTTCAATCAGGCGTTTCTTGTCCTCGGACGAACAATAGTCCCTGATGGCAGTGAGTTCATGGGGTGACCTATCAGTGGCTAACCACTGTTCTACAGTAAAATTTACCTGGGTACAACTCTTGTGAACCCCAGTGGTGGTCACCTCCACGTAGTTAACGTACCACCCGTGGTGTGGGCCTGACCCGTCGGAGGTGAGGTTCATTGAACAAATCGGTCCAGTTAAACATGGGCCTTTCCCACTAAAGATATCCAAGTTTCCCCTCTCAAAATAGTTGTAATCTAGGCCCATAAGCCCACCCCATGACTCGATATTGTTGATTCTAATTCCATAGCCATATGCATCATACAGAGTCAAGCTGATAATCGAATCAGTGCCAGCCCTAATGATTGAGCCGGTTCTTATATACACCGTGTATACACAATCTGGATCATCCTGTATTTTTAAATCAGAAAAGAAGACAGATATAAGATTTGGAAAGATTGTTAAGTCGAATTCAACGTACTAAACATGTAGCTCGTATCGGACCGGTTAGAGTAAACAAGATTCGTAATAGTAACTTACTGATTTACAGATGGAGAAGATGGATATGAGGATAAAGAGATGAAACCAAAGGTTGAATCTTGAAACTTCCATGGCTTCTTAGGATTTTTCTGTATAATTTTCTAGTTCTAACTCTCTAAATACACATATCAGTTTTGTCAACTGATATAATACACGAGGGAATGGACCCAGTCACCGTGAACCATTCATCTTTGAGAGGGACCTGGTTTTAGAATGAAATCACTAGCTGTCCATCATTTATTAAAGAAAATAGGCAGGCCGATGGATAAAGCATTGAACAAATATATGAAGGCCACCTAACAGAGTTTAGGTAAGGAATTGGAAAATTTTATGTAAAAAACAGTTTTTGTGCGCTTTATTGACAGGGATTTGGATATTCGAACCTTCGAGGCATATTCTAATATCGTCACATGTGACGAAAAGAAAATGAAAAAGAAGAGTATATAAGAAAAACTCTTATCAAAATCAACAATTAATTTTAACTACATATTTTATGAGATTCACAAATTTTCAACTACATATTTTATCAATTTTTATTAAAATTTAATAAAAAATTCTAATTTTAATCCTCGACAAAATATGTGGTAGGCAGGGCAGTTGGATTTTTTATCGCCAAGTTGAAGTTTTAAGAGAAACTTGGAGACCTCGTTTTTCGTATAGTGTCATTTTGTTGTTTGTTTGTTTGTTTGTTTGCTTCTGTATTCTGATTGCTTTCACATTGTACTTTTGTTTAATATTTGTATTAGTGTCGGCAGCGTAAAAATCAATCTAGTTGGCTATTTTGTCAGTGATTATAACTTAAACTTGACATGGTAGATGGTACTAAATTCACTTATTTTATTTAAACTAGTCTTTTACCCTTGCATTATTTTTTAGGTAATATTAGTGTGTTAAATGTTAAGGTTTGACGACAGATACATGCATACTAAAAGATTAAATTCAGAAGCATGTAACTTCTTTGATAATAGTGGAGTCTCCAATGAATCTTCATTACTCTGATTTAATGCATATTCTCCTTCTTGAGTTTTGGCGTTGTTCAGAAAAGTTTGAAAAATTCATCAGCCTAAAGGAAAAGAGTAATGCTGTTTAGTTTCACTGGGATTACAATCCCAGTCTAAGTGACCCACTGAGATTGCAATCTCAATTTAGATGACGTTAGATGATGTACTAAATGGATTGTGTAATTACATGTGTCATTTTATTCCTCTTTATCATTTAATATCACATTGACACCACATACACTTTAATTGCAATTCCAGTGGAACTACATAGCATTATTCAAGGGAAAAATATCATCAGCGTCATCAAATCTAGACAGACAATATATCTAGGAAAATAGGACTAACTACGCATGGATCTAGTTTCTATTTTGAGTTAGGAATGCAAGGGTGGAGCAAATATTCTACTTGCAATTGTAGTAGTTTTACTCCTTATTCTAGAGTCAAACGTTGCAAGTAAAAATTAAAAATAAAATGGTTGGAGAAGCAGTAACTTCAGTTATCACACAGTGAGATAAAATGATATTAAGTGATGTGATGATAAACAAGAATACAAGATATTCAAGTCCATTTCCACACCAGAAAGTACTACTCATAAAAAAAAAGGAAAAAAGTAGTAAATGTGGACTTAAACCATTCTTTCATCGCTTTAAATTTTTCTTGTCTACGTGTGTAGAGTGAGACAATAGCTCTACTATAACAAGTTCTAAGAACAGACAAATAAAGAAGCCACACCTTCTGTATAACAAGGTTGTAGTCCGGGAACTCATTGTACGAGCACTGTAAGTTCTCGCCATTTGCATTAATTTCAACCAACTCAGCTTCAAGTTCCGAAGCTTAACCAAAAATGCACGCAGATTCAGAATAAATAACTACCAAAAAAACTCCAATTGGAGGGTCAAAAATCTAGACGTACTTCCAGGTCAAAGCTATAGCAGTGGCAATGGTGTCAAAGAGCAGCTAGCACCAACCAAATTTAGGAAGCCCTTGACATTGATGATTGTGCCAAAAAGTGTGTCACTCCACTATTTAGAATAACAATAATGCGCTTCTTTCGAGTGCAGTTCTCAGCGATTATCAAGAACCGCCACGATGGCAATGCAAACCTGGCCACTATTTCGAATTGTCCAAGGGTGTGTTTGACACCCATTTTGGAGGAAAAAAATTTTTGGAATAGTGATTGATGGGAGGAATGGGTGGTTAAAAAGTAAGAATAATTTTTGGGTTTATGTGTAATATTATTTTATTGTAGTGATTGATGGGAGGAATGTGTGGTTAAAAAGTAAGAATAATTTTTGGGTTTATGTGTAATATTATTTTATTGATAGAATGTGTTGTTGAAATGAAGAAAGAGAAAAAAATGAGAAAGAGAATGGATGTCAAACAGGGGCCAATTCTAAGTTCATTATTAGACTAGTTAGAACAATCCTCTAGAAGTTCCCAACTTGCACATGAACATTGGTCTGATGTTTTAGTCGCAGCGTGTTATGGTAACACAGTGTAGAGTTGAGTTGATCAATCAGAAATAATCTTATAATCTACTAAACCATTATTACTCTATGAACTGGCAACTACGAAAAATGGCATACAAGTCAACCTCCCAGAAGTAATAAAAATGAAATACCAGTAAATGTGAATTGTGAAAATATAATACCTTCAAAACCACAAACCTAATGTTAGGGTTATCTTCCCAACTTTTGTATAGTTTATACAACCTAGCACCCTATATTCCATCATATTGGAATTTGTTAAAAATGCACGAATCAGGATTTGAAAATAAAAATAAAATAAATCATATCATAAATTTACAATAAATGTAATTCAATTGTTGAAAGAAAACTCAAAACATAATCTACATAGTGGTTATCATACAATATTTTTTATTAAATGGATTGGAGTAAATTAAGATGGAAAACAACATAACATAGTTCATTTTGAGAAAACATCTCAGATAATGTCAGAATGGAAAATACATACAATAGTCACTAGTATAAAATAAATTTCTCCGCTGACATGTAAATAACAATTACTGATCTGGTTAATTTTCATAATTATGGATTCGATATATTAAGGCAAATGTAAAGACACAATCTTACTATGGGGATAAAGAAACAACTTAATGAAAAATGACAAGAAACTTACCCATGTATTCACAAAAAGTCGATTTAAATATTAAACATAACTTAAAAGACACCACCTTGCACAGTGACTTAAGCTAATACTCTGGTCAACATTAAAAACAGCAGTGAATATTAAACATAACTTAAAAGACACCACCTGAATTTTCATCATCTACATTTCTTTGACTATTCAGTGTAATGATCTCCACGCAGGTGGCCATCTTTAATAGGATTATTATGGGTGGCAGGGCTGAGATTTCAATCCCTGGGACATTCTGAGTTGAAACTCATAAGTCAGTTCTAACCCAAGCAAGATTTTAAGCTAAATCATCGAGAATCGACAGATAAAACAAATTATTTCAAAAAAGGAAATAACCCTAAATGAACACAAATATGAAATTCATATACTTTAGGTCGCCACTCTCCTATTTCTATGCATTCAAGCACAACATCTAATATCTTTTAATTTCATTGATAAGTTGAAAGAAAGAAAAGAATCAATGCAAGAAAGGTAATAGATTTACGACATATATTTCTTCAGTATAACTTAAGGAAAATGCTTAAGAACGAGAAAACAAATGTTTACCTGGACTTAAGGTGAAGATGTGAAGTGCATATTCTTCAACTCCAATAGAGGTAAGCATGTGACAACAAACATAATAAGATGAGATGCAACAACTTACATTACATGGATGTTTTTGGTCACATCCAAGGCAGAATTAGCCCCCCTCATGAGAAACTCTGCCGGGTTATAAACCGCAGTAGGCATATGGCGATGAGATTGTTGACTTCGAAAATGGGTTTTGGTGAGAACTTATCGAGTGTGAGTTATTTTTCTTAAATGTGCTAGATGCTTGACCATAATTCTGGAAAGAATGGGATTGCCCAAAGGTATAATTTGATGCAACACTGAACCTGGGAAGCAATATGGCACAAATGATCCATGCTAAGCCGAACATATACAAGTGAATGGACAATTGAAAAATTAGTATTGGGGATAATAGCTCACATTCCAGACGTGTATGCTGATGCTCCCACTTGACCAAAACTTGACACTGGAGGAGGGTCACCACTCTGAATTGTCATTGGAGCATTTGGGCTGACACCAAAAACAGAAATTTGACTGCTAATTGGGTCACCACTCTGAATTGTCATTGGAGCATTTGGGCTGACTCCAAAAACAGAAATTTGACTGCTAATTGAGGCATTTGAAGAAACCGTATAAGGTTTCTGTACCAGGATTTGAAATTCAACCAATTTGGAATTTAGTAGGATCCTCTCTTAATCGATCTACATCAAGATAAGAAAAAATAACAGCCAGTAAATAAATTGATCTACCAAGTAACCTAATTCCTATTATATAATTGTGGAATCTAAAAACTGCTGATTATGGTCTAGGTACTTTAAAAGACAACAAATTAGACATATTAGTGAAAGCCAGCGCTAACTGAAATTTTATACTGATAGTCTCATTCCTAAGTACAGATATGTAAAACGGCTGAAAATATCATCTCCCTTGATCATATTTTTTTCTTGAGGATGGTTTGCAGATTCGATTGTGTGATCGATTTCGTTATTTGATTAGGAAGAAAGATCATTCGATTAGGTTCTCTTTGAAATTAGATCAATTGGATCTTGCCCAACCCAAACTATAAATGTGAGGTTGTTACTTAGCCCCATGTTTGGTTTGGATAACAATAAAATTTTAAATAGATTTTTATAGAAGTTGATGAAATTTTTCGTTGAAAGTTTGGATCCCATGAAATGTGTGGTTAAAATTATTTTAATTTTGACTTAATAATAACTTTTTTTAGCTGAACTAAACAATAACTTAAATTAGTGTTAAGCATCAATAATACCACATGACATATTTAAAGGTATTTTCTTCCATAAAATAGCTGTGGTCCAATGATGACCAGGCCTCGCAACTGCAGCCATGCATGAAGGCATACGACAGTTGCACCTAATTACGCGCAAGGAGAGCACAAGGGACTATAACAAACATTTTTTCCGGCATTAATCCTAACTAAANAAATAGCTGTGGTCCAATGATGACCAGGCCTCGCAACTGCAGCCATGCATGAAGGCATACGACAGTTGCACCTAATTACGCGCAAGGAGAGCACAAGGGACTATAACAAACATTTTTTCCGGCATTAATCCTAACTAAATATGCAGAAGAATAAAATGTCACGGAGACAATTGATAATAAGAAGATATTAATGTATTTTTATTATTCTATGCATTTTAAAAGGCAAGAATCTATCATATGATTATCCCATTAATAGGTAAGGAGATATATTAGGAGAGATCCCAAAGCCAAAACACATGTAGATTTTTTTACCATAAAAAACAACCTAAAATGATGCACCAATTAGGAGTAAAGCAAAACTTTCGGAGCAAAATATATAAGAATTTAGTAAAAAGATTACAAATTTCTTTTTTTGCTTGGTTTTTTCCCCTTTTTGGACACGTAAACACTAGGTTAAAATTAACTATAAAGTAGTTACATTAAAGAAAATAGATCCTTTGGATTTCAATGTAATATTTTCCAATAAATGTGGTCTAAAATGGTAAGTTAATTAGTGTTAATTAGTGAGAGAGTAACAATGCACATATAGACTTGCATTGCGTTTGCATCTAAGTTATGGTTTTGAAATATTATTAGCCTCTCATTTCTCACAAAGCTAAATCCCATTTTCCAATTAATCGTTTTGTATCTTTCATTTTTCCATGCAAACTTTTATATTTCTACATACAAATCGTTGCTTGCCTCCTCCTCCTCCTCCTCCTCCAATTGAACACCGCTCCTCGACTTTTCATGGAGGAGCGGGACTGCCCGTCCGAGGACGGGAAAGATGAACCAGCACCGTCCAACTCCATGGCTCTAGTACCCGGACCGCTCCCCCATGAAAATTCCGAAACCTACATTGTCCAAATTCCTCGTGATCAAGTATACCGCATTCCACCGCCAGAAAACGCTAAAATTGTAGAGAGATACCGCCGGCCGGCCCAAGATCAGAAGAAGAAGACTAATTTTGGGCGATCTTGTTGGTGGATTATCTTGGCCTTTGCCCTCATAAGCCTCACGGTGGGCATTTCTGTCGGAGTGGTACGTGCTTTGTACAACCCTAAATATCCAACTTTTTCTGTCACACAAATTCATGTCAAGAATTTGGAACAATCCATCAATGGTCATTATGGCTCCGGCTTCTCGCCGGAATATGACGTCACATTACAATCCCATAACCCTAATGAAAGAATGGATGTTTCTTACAAAGGAGCTGCCGGAAAAGCCTCCATTGAATTCAAGAAACAGAAAATTGCACAAGGAGGAGTCCCAAATCTGACCCAAGATCCCAATAGCTCAACAAATATTTCTTTGATCTTGCATGGCATAAAGGGGTCAATTTCTAAGGATATCGTAAAGAGCCTCAATGATACAAAGCCGAAATCCATGCATTTGAAGATTGAAGTGCCAATGGAGGTTAAAAGTTGGGCCAAGACAGTGCAAAAGTACACGACCATTACTTGTGATTTCATGGCAGATTCATTATTAAGAAAAAAGACCAAGGTTTTATCACAAGAATGCCAAACCAATTTCTGACCAAAGAAATTGTAGAGGAATTGAGTTGGTAATAATTGAATCATGTTCTTAATTAATGCCTGTCTTCTTATCATTTCCAAATTTCTTTTAGTTTAGATTATTCTTTGTCTCAAAATTTATGTTTTGCAAATCTTGAGAAAACATGTTATCAGGATTGTTATATAATCTTTAAAACTATTGGGTTTTCAATTTTACATGGCATAATAGAGAAATCAAATCAAAACATGCATGAAAATATTTCACATCAGCCATGTATATAAAATTCTTTGTTCCCTGCTTTTTTTGTTAATTTTTTCCCTTTTCCTTTCTGGCTATTGTAATAGTTTTCAGAAATTTTTTACCAGGGGAAAGTCTCGTGTTATTTATTTTTAGTTTGCTGATTTTGAAGTTTGTAAATTGTAATGAATGTGTAAAAGGATTTCAGATTTTGTTAATAGAACGCCACAGAGCCTGTGCCTTCTCTCTAGGGCTATCAAAATGTCCAATAATACAAATAAAACTTTTAGGCCCAGCTCAAATACATTGGCTTGGGACCTTTATACCCTAAATTTGTCAATAAACCACACTCCTATTAAGTACTCAAACAGTCCGGTTTGCACAATTACGACTGGTTCAAAAGCAAATTGCTCCGGTTTCTGTGCTCATGAAGGATTAACTTTTTCAGGTAACTAAAATAGGGTGGTCATCCATTTCTTTCTTTCTTTTTTTTTTTTTTAAGAAAAATGTTGATCACAATATGTGACTCGATTTATTAATAACGAAGGAGGGAGATTTGGCCAACATCTAGATAAAGGTGCAAAAATTAAACTTTTCTCACCCTTGATGAAGATTATAATGTAAAAGCTTAAAAAACTATACTTTGTTCATTCTAACCATACTCTCACTACACCAAAATTAATCGTATGCAACACTTAAAAAGGCATCATTTGTTAATAAATATTGCTAAAAGGGTCTTTTGGCAACATTTTAGTAAGTGAATGTTGCAATTAGTTAATATAATTAAGTTTTGATAACATATTTAAAATGAATGTTGCTAATATCATTTTTTGCAACGTTTATTGACTGTTACGAAAAGTTTACCTTTTTGCAACATTTAATAAACGTTGCAAAAAGAATAAACGTTTCAAAAAGTTTCAATATGCCATCTTTTTGCAACGTTTATTAAATGTTGCGAAAAGTCTCTTTCTCCAACATTTAATGAACATTGCAAAAAGGTAAACTTATAGCAACGTTTTTGAAACGTTACAAATTACTTTTGTAGATTAACTTTCCGCAACGTTTTTTAAGTGTTGTTAATATAGACATTTCGCAATGTTTGGTGAGCGTTGCTAATAAGCTTACTTTTTGTAATGTTTATTAAACGTTGCAAATAATATTCTGACACATTTAAATCAGTCCATCACATTCCAATTCAACAACCCACAAAATACCTAATATTGTGCCGGCCCAACCCGTCCCACTTGGTTAAATAGAAAAATTGAAAAACAAAAAAAATCAAAATCAAAATCAAAAGGAACGAATTCACTAAATAACAATACAGAAGTCCTAAGAGGCCATTCTCTTTAGCCGTTTTGGGTCGTTTTCTGTTTTCGATTTTTTAAAACAGTGAAAACGCGTTCTCTTTCCTATTTTCGAAAACGTGTTTTTGAAAATGACAAGAAAAAAAAGCAATGAAAACAGAAAACGACCAAAACCACATTTTGAGAAAACTGAAGCCCCAACACGATATTTTTGCCAAAACACGGGAAACGACATTTCTTAATTATCCTCTCTCTCACTCTCTCCCCTCTCCCGTAACAAAGATTCCTCTAGTTAATCCTTTTCCTCTCACAAACCCACAACCCAAAATTNGTTTTCCTTTTTTTATTTTCGAAAACAATTTTTGAAAATATAAAAAAGAACACATTTTTAACAATCTCAAAATACACCCCCAAAACACAAAACTCAAAATGAATTCAAAACTCAAAACACAAAACTGAAATACAAAGAAAACGGCCCCTAATACTCCCAATTCGCTTCCAAATCACTCGCCCAAATCACTCCTAAATCGCTCTCCCCTCAAATCCCGTTTGAATCCTTAGCATCGTTTAAAGTTAATCGCCGGTCAGTTGACGTTAGTGCCGATCAGTTTCTTTTTTTTTTCATCAAGTTTTTGTTATTTGCTTTGTTTTTTCAAGATTTTGTTGTTATCCATAAAATTCCATGTAGATGATTTTTGCTGTTAGATTTTAATTTTTGTTGTGTGTAGGTTGAGTTTAACAAAGCCGCACAATCTATGACAGATGCTATGGTTCCAACTGCTCAGAAGAAAACTGCCATAAATCGATTGGTCAAGGTATTGCA
>CAIGRN010196989.1:0-13357 GCA_903798345.1 Fraxinus anomala | reverse complement strand
CGGTTACTCACCATTGTCTGCTTAATCTATCTCGGTGCTTCATGTCTTTGTGTTGTGTGTGTGCAAGTATTTGCACGTATTTATATATATTTCATAATTTTTATTAACTTTATTATACTTAATACAATAAATTTATGCAATTTTCTAATACGAAGTAAAACTGAACAATTTATTGAATTGAACTTGTAACATAATTTCGAGTTGATTACTCTACTTATTTTGTGTCAAAAATGTTGGAATTTAATGGTTCAAAGAGATACTATTTAATGTTTTTAATAGGTGTGAAATGAAAAAGTTTTCAATTGGTGCGACGAAGGTGCATATTGAAGAGTTATCATTTTTTGAATTTGGTGTTGCTATTCAAAAAAGTTCATAATGAACAATCAAGAACCTAGATAAAAGGTGGGATCTCAATTGTCGATCATGTCCTAATATGAAAGGGTGTGATCTAATAATCCAATTAATGTATGTCAAAAGGTGTACCTATTCAGATAAGATACATTGAATATATAAATCGAATCAATTTCATTATAATTTCTTCACTCTAAATCAATTTACAATCGCATGCCTCTCTTTATTTCATCTCCGTCTAATTTCTACATTTTTAAAAATGTCTGCAATTGATCATTTTGCTTATTTTTTATGCATGTATCTTACTTTCGATAAGTTAAAACTCTGTCCGATATATATATATATATATATATATATATATATATATATATATATATATATATATGTACGTGTTTTTAATTAACAAATATAATTTATGCACCAATTTCTTCAACATTCTTAAGATAGATTTCAGCGTGCATTTTATATTATGTTATATTGTGCATTCTATTCACGATAAATTGGAACTTGCATAGCAATAACTTTCTCCATCTCTGTTATACACTTATTACAGTCATTAAACTAGAATAATTATTGTTGTTTTGGATGAATTGATGCTTAATTTTATATATATTTCTCTTTTTAGGTGCAACTTGATAAAAAAAAAAAAAGGGTGGAATTGGACAAAAGGAGCGAAAAATTGGCTAAAGTAGACTTAATCCAAAGTTTGGGGACTTAATCATAAAGTGCTAATAGTTGATTCGGTCCTAATGTTGATGATTGAAGAAGAGGTGGAGGCAATTAGATATAATTGAAAGATAGAGAACCAAGAAGATATAAAAAAATGTGCTAAAATGAGTAAAGAACGAAATGGAGGGACCAAAGTGCAACAAAAGGAAAAATTTTATAATTGCACGCATGCATGCCAATTCTCTCTCGCGCACGACATACCTAAGTTCCATCCAAGAGTAAACACCTCCTACGACGAGTGCGCGAGCAAATTCTAGGCCTGAACGGTCCAGCGTCCTTCAACCCAAACTCTTCGTGAAATCAAATTCAACCAATTATTTAAACTAGGAGGGACGATCAGAATAGGGAACCACATAATATACCATATTTTTCACCATAAGAAGGAGGCTAACATGGGATTCAAAGGCAATTAATACAAGAGATTGAAGATTCAAAGTCCGGGTTGAAGATTAACGAAAAAGAAATTAATTTTTCACTTTCAAATCATTGTTTTCAATTTCGGGTGATTTTTTTTTTTTTTTTTTTTGCATAATTTACATAACAACGTGCTAAGCTAATTATTTTTATGTATCGGATGAAGATGAAAAATTTTATTATTTGTTTTTAATTCAAGACAATTAGTTAAATTCTTTTTTTTTTTTAAATAATCTTGCATACGTAATTTTATTATTTGATTACTTGATCATTAATTAAATATGTAGTTACTTGTTGTAGTGTTGGGATGCTCATGACAAGTCTAGAACACTGCTTGATTAATATACGTGTAATATATTTTATGAATAATGTTTATCACGTATACAATCTTTGAGATAATCGTGAAATTGAATGCTTTCTATTAATTCGAATTTGGGTTAGGAATAGATTCAGCTCGTGACTAGAATAGATTAATTTGTCTTGTAAAAGAGAATTAATTACAATGGATTTATCGATTGTTAAGAATGCATGAATGAAATTAACTACGTAATTGGGAATTGAAATAGAAAATAATAGGTGGATTCTTAGTCCAATACATTCATTCCATATATATACAAAATCAAATTTTATAAGTTTTCGTAGATTATTTTAGAATAATTACAAATTCACATTTATTTCGTTTTCACACTTTGAATCTAATTTGAAACTAGTACGCTTTGATTGAATTTTATTCCCTTTGGACGATACACGTTACTCATCACGTATTACTTTTCAACGATCCTGTATGCTTGTGGGATTTGCTTGAACAAGTTTTTGGCACTGTCGTCTGGAAATAATTTATTTAATTTGAGTTTATTAGTCATTTTTTCATTTAAAGTTTTAATTGTTTTAGGCTATTTATTGAACAAACTATGTCTCTTGTTTTGCTCTTTTCAGGAAACTATAGTTTATGTAAACTTCTGTTTTAAGCTTCTTTCGATAGATCTCGAAATCGAAAGATTTTTCAGACAACGAAGAAGAGAACAGAGAGAAGTAAGGGAAACAACAGAAAATAAAAATCCGAATCAAGTTCAGATTCCATTACCCTTCCATAGTCAGATCAGTCGAGGGCAGTAGCAAATGATGGAGAAGCATTAGTGAGGGATTATATAAATCTCATTCCTGTTCCTGTGCCACCAACTATCATATATCCACCATCTAGACATGCTAACTTCTACATCAGAACTGACATTATCAACTTATTTCAGAATCGTAATGACATCATGTTCTCTTGGAGATAAACTGAAAATACTCTCGAACATATTCAAGCCTTTTTAATATTTTGCGATATGATTAGTCACGAAGACATGTGTGTTGACAATACTGCGCCTATTTCCTTATGCTTTAAAGGAAGGTGCACAAGAATGACTAAATTCACTAATTCATGGGAGTATAGTTTCATGGAATGACATAGTACAAAGATTCACTTTGAAATTTTTCCTACCTTCTCGAGTCCATCATATTAAAAATGAAGTCCGAACTTTCAAGCAAACAGACTTTGAGAGCTATCCAAAGCATGGAAAAGATTCAAAGATTACTTCAAGAAGTGCCCCAATCTGAACATTCCTAAAGACTCTAATATTTACATATTCTATGAAGCTTGAGACCTAAATTCTGTAATATAACCGATGCTTCATCATGATGGTCAATATTGGATATTCCATTGGATATTCAAGCTTGATACCTGAATTCCACAACATAGCCGATGCTTCAGTAGTAGGGTCAATATTGGATATTCCATTGGACAATGCCTTGGACCTATTTGAGAGAATTGTAGAAAATCAATCCATGTCGCCAACAGTAAGAGAAGTGTCGAAGAAAACAGCAGGAATACAAAATTTTGACATAACTACATCATCA
Organism: Fraxinus anomala; assembly: GCA_903798345.1. Classification (NCBI taxonomy): domain Eukaryota; kingdom Viridiplantae; phylum Streptophyta; class Magnoliopsida; order Lamiales; family Oleaceae; genus Fraxinus; species Fraxinus anomala. The sequence goes on along the minus strand of CAIGRN010196989.1, from coordinate 9,964 downwards.
GCTCAAATGGAAGCATTGGCAAGGAAATTAGACAGCCTTACTCAGAATGTAATCATGGTACACCATTCAAAATCGATTTGTGAGCATGGTACTACAGAACGATGTCATTTAGCCTCTATACATGTAATCTAGCCTAAAGAGGTTAGTTACCCGCAAAATTTTCAAAGGCAACCGAACAACAACCACTCAAACACATATAATTTGGGGTGGAAGAATCATCAAAATTTCTCGTGGCTAACAATCAAAATCAAGGACAATGAGGAAATTTTCAAGCAAGATCGTGGGATTCCAACAACAACAGCAAAACAAAAAGCCATTAATTGAGGAATTATTAATTCACTTTATTACTAAAAGTGAGACTAATTTCCAAAACCAACAGACTATTATTTAGAACTAGCATACTGCAATAAAAATTTGGAAACTCAGATGGGTCAGATGGCAGCTGTATTAGCAGGTAGAACGCAAGGGACTTTACCAAGGAACACAAAAATAAATCCTAAAGAACAAGTAAATGCCATCACTACTTGAAGCGGAGTTTAATTGCCAGAAATAATAGTGAAATGATCAGCTGCTACTACAGAAAATGTAGGTATCAAGGGTGAGAAACACATGGATCAGTTTGATAAAACAACATAAGAGACTTAGAAAACTATAGCAGGCAGTCTAAGGTTAAGGCAACCGATCATGTCAAATCATATGTACATCAATCCTATTCCTGCAAAGACTACAAAAACATAAGCTTGATAAACAATTCACGAAGTTTTTGGAGGTGTTGAAAAAGTTGCATATTACCGCATTGTTTGTAGAAGCCTTAACTCAGATGCCCAACTATGCTACATTTATGAAGGACATGTTATCAAATAAAAGGAAGCTTGAAGAGAATGAAACGATGATGCTGAACGAAGAATGTTGTGCAATACTTCAACATAAGTTACCACAAAAATAAAAGATCCAATGAGTCTTATTATTTCTTTCAATATTAGTAACAAATACATAAAAAAGGCATTATGTAATTTAGGAGCCAATATGAATTTAATGACTTTGTCTCTTTTCAGGGAATTGAGTTTGGAGGAAGCAAAAGCTACTACAATTACATTACAGCTGGCTGACAGGTCAATCAAATATCCAAGAGGAATTGCTGAATATATTTTGGGTTGACAAATTTATATTCCCAATAGACTTTATTATCCTGGACATGGAAGAAGACAATGACATACCTTTCATCTTGGGTCGTCCTTTTTATCTATTTACAGAGCGTCAATAGATGTGCAAAATGGACAGTTAAGTTTTAGAATGAATGATGAAAAATTGGCCATCAACGTTTTCAATCCACTCAAATTCGATGATGAACTAGATTCTTGTTGCCAGTTGATGTATTGGACATAACTGTGATAGAAACATTCAGACTCAATTATCCTCACGATCCACTTAAGGCTTGCTTGTTTCATTCAAAAAAAAAGAGCCATCTGAATTAGAAAAGATAGAATTGTGCTTGATAGCTAGAAGAAAATCATTCCTTGTTGAGACCGATACAGCCAGAGCTAGGTAAAGGTCCCTCAAAGCCTTTACCATCTATTCAAAATGCTCCGACTCTTGAACTTAAACAGTTGCCTTCATATTTACGATATGCTTTCTTGAGAGAGAAACATATACTTCCAGTCATCATCTCAAATGCTCTTAACAAAGATAAAGAAGATCAGCTAATAAGGGTAATTCGAAATCATAAAATAGCAATTGGATGGACCATCTCTGACATAAAATGGATCAGCCCTTCTTTTTGCATGCACAAAATTTTGATAGAGAAAGAGTTTAAACCATCTATTGAGAGACAGCGTAGATTACATACAAAGATGTTGGAGGCTGTGAGGACAGAAATATTGAAATTGTTGGATTCAGGGATCATATATCCTATTTCACAGTCATTGGGTGTGTCCAGTGCATGTAGTACCGAAAAAGGAGGAATTTCAGTGGTGCCAAATGAAAACAATGAGTTGATTCTTACACGTACATTCACGAGTTGGAGAGTTTGCATTGACTGTCGCAAAGTGAACAACACCATTAGGAAAGATCACTTCTTCATTCCTTTCATTGATTAGATGTTGGAGAGACTTGCTGAACATTCACATTACTGCTTTCTAGATGGGTATTCGGGGTATAATTAGATTTCTATAGCACTAGAAGATCAAGAGAATACCACATTTACGTGTCCTTATGGCACATTTGCATACAAAAGAATGCCGTTTGGATTGTGTAAAGCTCCGATTATTTTTTAGATGTGTATGATGTTAATTTTTTCAAATATGGTAGGGAATGTCATTGAAGTAGTCGTAGATGATTTTTCAGTATTTGGGTCATCATTCAATGAGTGTTTGAGTCACTTGAGATTGGCATTGCAGTTATATGAAGAAACCAATCTTGTATTTAACTGGGAAAAGTGCCACTTCATGGTTTGGGAATGAATTATTTTGGGGCATTTAATTTCAGCTCAAGGTATTAAGGCCGATAAGGTTAAGATACAAGTTATTGAGAAGCTACCTCTCCATTTACTTCAGTAAAATGGATAAGAAGATTCTTGGGACATGCTAGTTTCCATTGGCGTTTCATCAAGTACTTCTCAAAAATAATCAAGCCTCTTTATACTTCAATGGAAAAGACATGCCTATTTTACTTTTTCGATTAGTATTTGGTTGCCTTCAACACTTTGAAAGAAAAGTTGGTTACAACCCTTATATTAGCTACACCTGACTGGAATTTGCCATTTGAATTAATGTGTGATGCAAGTGATTATGCAATTGGAGCAGTTTTGGGTCAGCGCAAGAATAAAGTTTTGCATGTTATTCACTATGTCAGCAAAACTATTATTGAAGCTCAGTTGAACTACATGACTATAGAAAATGAGTTTTTGGCAGTATTGTTTGCCTTCAATAAATTCAGACCTTACTCGATTGGGTCAAAGGTGATTGTGTATACAAATCATCTAGTGCTTAAATATTTGCTCATTCAAAAGGATGCAAAGCCAAGACTCATCATATGGGTGCTTCCATTGCAAAAATTTGACTTGAAAATCACGGATAAAAATGGAAGTTAGAATTTAACAGCAGACCATTTATCTCATTTGGAGCAACAAGAAGAAGAACTTACAAATGAAATTAAAGATTTATTTCCAGATTAGACAATTTTTTTATATCAAATCAGCACTTTGGTATGCAGATTATGTCAATTATTTGGCTAGTTTTGTTATTCCTCTGGAGTATTCTAGTCAGTAAAAGAAGAAATCCTTCTGTAATCTAAGGCACTACTTTTGGAACGGTACATTTCTCTATAGACGACGTCCAGATCAAATCATTCATCGTTGTGCACGGGAAGAAGAACAGAAACTTGTACTGGGGCATTGTCATTCCTCTCCATATGGAGGTCACATCGTAGCAGCCAAAGTCTTACAATCAGGTTTTTATCGGCCAACTCTATTTAAGGATGTCTATGAATTAGTAAAGAAGTGTGATAAATACTATATGACGGGAAACACCTCTAGAAATAATGAAATGCCTTTAAATAGCATTTTGGAAGTAATTTTTTTTTTAATGTTTGGAGTATTGACTTCATGGGACCATTCCCTTCTTTATATGATCAATAATATATCTTGGTGGCTGTGAATTATGTGTCTAAATGCGTTGAGGCTATGGCATTACCTACAAACGATGGATGAGTTGTGACTCAGTTCCTAAAAAAGAATATTTTTTTCTAGGTATGGTACTCTGCGGGCTATTATTAGTGATGGCGAAAAACACATTTGTAATTGCTTATTCTCAGCTTTATTGGTAAAATACGGGTCAAACATCGGGTTGCAACGCCTTATCATTTACAGACTAGTGGGCAAGTTGAAATCTTCAATAGGGATTTAAAGAAAATTCTAGAACCTACAGTTAATGCATCACACACATATTAGTCAAAGAAATTAGATGGTGCACTTTGGTCCTAATGCACTACATTCAAAACTCGTATCGGGATGTCTCCTTACCAATTAGTGTTGGGAAAGGTATGTCACTTACCCGTTCAACTTGAGCACAAGGCATATTGGGGCTCATACGCTAAATTTTGATATAAAGGCAGTCGGGAAAAAGAGAATCATTCAACTAAATGAGCTTGATGAGTTTAGGTTGGGGGCTTATAAGAATACAAAGTTGTACAAGGAAAAAATTAAAAGATGTACTTGACCAACTTGATCTTAGCTTGTTTAGAAAGAGCTTGGGGTAAGAATTGAACAGGAATACTTGTTGACCAATCTCGAACTTGTAGCTGTCCATTTATATGGCACAGCTGAGATTGTGTTTCAAGATCACCAACAAAAGATCACGATCAATGGGCAAATATTGAAAGCTTATTAGGGAAGTGATTACTCCAATGAGAAGACAATTCTGCCACTTGAGGATCCAAAATAGCCTAAATAAAAACGTTGAGTTGAAGACTACAAGTGCTTGTTGGGATGCACCCCAATATTATTCTCTTTTAGTTATTTCGTTTTTATGCATTAATTTAGGATTTTACATGTTTTTGTGTGTTTAAATTAGTTTAGACCTCTTCATCCATACATTAGATTAGTTGATTATGTGTGTAGTTCATATGAGTTCACGCATTGTTTGCATTAATTTTGGGGGTTCAATAGAGCAATAAGGTGATTTAGTATGAATTAGCGCACGAGGCCACGAAAAACAAAGCAGGGGCTTATATGCCATAGAGCAAGCGACTCAAAAGTAATAGGCTAATCTTGAAAAATGGGATGGGTTTTAAAACTCACTTCGAAATCACACACACACACACACACACACAAAAACACGAATCTGACGCCTTTCTCTCCCTTGAAATTTCTTAAAATTTTCATCGAAATCATCCAAATTCAAGCGGACATTGAAGATTTAGAAACGTACAGCATTATTCATCAACTTTTTCAAACCCTAATCTACAAAATTTCAAGATATCAAAGGTAATAGGGTAAATCTTGAAAAGTTCAATTTTTTTGCTATTTATCTTAATTTCTTGCATCGTTCTAGCTATTCTCGATTAGTTTGGAGGTTGGGCTTAGGTAGATTTTGGTTTTTGTTGATTGTGTTGAGGAATTGGTGAATTAAACAGTACCATGTTGAAAGTGTGCATCCATGTCATAAATTTTGCCCATAACATGTTTGATAAATAGTCCTAATGATAAATAGTCCTAATGACATTTTTGTTTGGATTTTGGCATGTCTTTCGCATAGCACTTAGAATATACACACATTAACACTCCCATGTAGTTGCATTCATCAAATTACATGAATTACATTAAAATTGAGGAGGAAGCAAAATCACCCCTGTGTCCACGCGGCCACTGCTTCCCCCTACGTCCCCAACTTGCGGCCCTCATTTTTCTTATCACTTGAAGTTCACATTACCTCTTCAGGATTGGTGTACCATATACAAGTGACTAATGTTAGTTTTTATATTGTTTGATAGGCATGCCTCCAAAAAAGAAAGAATGATGCATTCACATCAAAGGCAAAAGAAAAGGTCACAAAATCTTCCAGCACCGCTCGTACACAACTTGATGAAGGGGGTATGCGGTGGTTTCAAACCCTTGAACACAAATCTAGATCTAAAAATGCGGTATCCAGATGGAAAGTATGGCTCGAAAGACATGTTGTGGCAGAAGACTTTGTGGGGTTTGAGATGTCCCAGTTAATTTGTTTAGCAGGATGGGAAAAAAGTAGATGCGAGCCTCTGAAGGTTTACCCTAACTTGGTGCAAGAGTTCTATGCCAACTTTAATGCAGAGTTAGATACTCCAGGGACCAAACATATGCACTAGACATGGGTTCGAAATAAATAGATAACGTTCTTGCCAGAACTGATTGATGCTTACTACGGACTGACTAGGGACAATATCATGCTAGTGCCGATGGATCTAAACCATGTCAATCGTCGCACAGTTGCTGTATGGGAGAGATGACGCATGGCCACTCCTAGACAACGAATTTGAATACCGACAACTGACAGAATATCTTGTGATCCTATATAAATTCATTAGTCAAAACATTTATCCAAGCTCACATCGCACCACCATCAGTCATACCAAGGCCATTATACCATATCATCTTGCACAAGGCTTTAAGAATGATTTGGGGTCTCTGTTATACGATCTTATATGTTTCGTGGCATCAGACCCAGATCCTACACACACAATGATCTTTCCTAGTGTCACTACTGGCATATGTTGTTAGTCAGGTATCAGACTCCTACCAGGAGAGTTCATAAGAGAAATTCAGTCTCGTTTAATGCATCGTCGACTGCCAAAACATGGTAGTCCATCATATAGTAGAGACATCGACTCGGGCAATAATAGAACCAAGATGACGACGAGGCAGATGATCACATTTCACCTCTTGTACAGCCAGCAGCTAGAGCCATCACCTGATTTACAAATTATAAGGTAATTATTTGCAGATTAGACAAAGACCAATAGGACATATAGAGCAGATGATGATAGGTTTATTGGATAAGGAGCAAACGAGAGTTGACAAGGAGTATGCTAGGAATGCCAGGTTGCAGGGTATAAATCGAGATATCAGCAAGTTCTTGACTGAGCTATTGACCTTGCATAGAGAGCATAACCTCATGGGGAGACGATTAGACAGATGCACACGACGGTTTGAGGATATGTATATTAGAAATGAGACTTTACATAGCAAACTGGAGGACATGAATATAAGAGATGAGGCCATGTACAACAAATCTGAGGACACACATAAACAATTGATCAAATGTGTATTATGATAAGAGACCTTTACTTTCGGTCCACTCCTCTGCCACCACCCACTTAGGACCCGTTTGAGTCTGGAGCTTTCATACCATTCTATCCATCACTTACATACTGATACCAGGGTAGTACATGTTCCCTTATCTTCTCTTAGCTTTTTATTTATTGATTGCACTATTTCTAGAAATTGAGGGCAATGTCTGCATCAAGTTTGAAGGGTGGTGTTGCTTTCTTCAAATTAGAATTTGAAATATTTGAAAAACATTTAAGATGATAAACTGCACTATATTAATACCTTGTAAAATTTAAATACAATGCTAGGATTCAATATCTATTTGTAAGTATATTTTACTATTGAGAGTATAGTTGTTTCGTAAAAATCCTCCATACAATTTGAAAATTGAAAATCATATTAGAGCTTTCAATACAGTTAGAAGGAAGCATAAAGGCATTAAAAGTTTTTTTGAATGATTTTCTAATTGATGACAACGTGTGCTTGTTATAAACCAAGATAACTATATATATATATATATCATGTATAATGATAAGTCTTGGGATCTACACTGTAAATATAATATTATTTTACAGTTGCTATATCATGTATAATGATAAGTCTTGGGATCTACACTGTAAATATAATATTATTTTACAGTTGCTCTAAAATAGAATAATACTAATTAATTTATGATATCATGATAACCTAGTGGATCCTTTTACGAATGAGTTATCTAGAGAGCGAATAGACTATGTATTAAGAAAAATGGGTGTAAAAGGGTAAGCTGGTGGATCAGTTTAATGGAAACCTAGTTTAGCGATTAGAGATTCCACGAACTTGATTCAATAGTAAAACTTGAATGACTCGATGAGAAGCACTTCAAGCCCAATTTCAATGATGCAAACAAGCGTTGCCTACAAAAGATTGTTGGGAATAAGCTATAATTTTAATTATATCATATCTTCTAAAATTAAGTAAAGTATTGTAGAGTACTCTTTACAGAGCATCAACTATGTGAGTGCGAATTTGATCGATTCTATGAAATTTTAATTAGGCAAATTCTATAGCGTAATTGTAGAACCCAAAAAGGTTAAGGGCTGGAATAATGAATGCAATAAAGAACTAAAGTTTGATATTAGAGATAATATGTTTAATCTATCGTCTAGACTTGAAAATAATGATTAACAGTTCAAAGCGTTGCGTTTACTAATGAATCAAGTGAGTTTGATAGATTCTTATTAAGGAAGATTCAAAACGAAATCTACATATTTTGATTTATTATCTTTCAGAGTAGTCTTCTTTGCATTCCTTGTTGTGAGTCGACTTATTCCATTCACGTGGGAGATTGTTGGAATTTAATGGTTTAAAAGCATACAATATTTTAATGATTTTAATATGTTTGAATTGAAAAAGTCTCCCATTGCTACGATGACTAGTCGCGACTTTTCAAAAACAAATAGTACATATCAAAGAGTCACGATTTTTTTTAGATTTGATGTAACTAATCAAAGAGATGCATAATGAAAAATCATGAACCTTGGTAAAAGGTGTGATCTCGATCGTCGATCATGTCCCAATTTGAAAAGGTATGTATCTATTCGGAAAAGACACATTGAATCTATAGATTGATTCCATTTCATTCCACTCAATTACTTTACTCCAAATCAGTTCCAAATAATTGATTTCTAATTTATTCTTCTCCAAAGTTTGTCAATAGAATTTTCAAATTATTTTTCGAGTTTTATATTCGATACATTATTACTTGATATCGTTCGATTTAGAAGAGTACGATTAAAATTTGGTTCGCCCGTTGAAATTAATATTGTGCTATATTAATTTTGTAAAAATTGTTGTATCTTTGGATATAGCTGTTCATTTGATTTGTTAGCACCAGTGCATGAGACGAAGTCTATCTTAAAGAGATTTACTATCGTATAACTCTCTTTATTTCAACTCCGTCTATTTTCTATATTTTTAAAATTGTAAGTGGTCATTTTTCTTATTTTTCATACAAGTATCTTGATTTCCATAAGTCAATACTTTATTCAATAATTTACATGTCAATAAAATAAAATCATGCACGTGTTTCTAATAAACGAAATATAATATATGTACCGATTTCTCCAACATAGTCATCTAACTTATAATTTGTTTCTAGTCTATTATTTCGTCTAGTTTCGCTAGTAAAATTAACAAGAAAATCTCAACGTGAATGTTATCCCTATCGAAATTGTGAAAATTTTCCACAAGGCAACACAAGAAAAATTGAATGAGATTGTTTCGCGTGGGTTGTTGCTAACAATTAAAAAAGATTCAGACGATTGTATAAGGAACAAACCTCTTGAGACAAAGTTTCAAAAAATGGTGTCTTATTTGGTGAAGATTTACAAATCGAAAATAAACAGAATACCTCCAAGAGGCGCAAGCACACGAGTACTAAAAGAAGAGTTTTAAAGTTGAACTAAGAAATTGAAATTACATATTTTCTGTTGAGAGTGTTTGATTCGGGGTCCTTTTCTTTTATATCTTCTCTTCTTTTTTATACTCCTTTGATAGTTTCTTTGTGAGGAACTGTTTGGAAACTGCTTGGTGCTCTATAACTACCCACTTTCTTTATGATGACTGATTTGTCGTGAAACCGTCATCTCTAACTGTTGCCATGATTCTTGTTGTTTAACCGCCCACAACTGGGATCCTTGGATCGTAGGGTGTGATGAGATTGCTCAATAACTGCTATTCTGGATAACCATGTTGTCTCATGTTTGCTAAGATCGTGGGCGACTCGAAGGTTTTGGACGAAAACGGGTCATTCATTCTGGGCGATCATAAGGTACTCCATTCGCTTCGATTTTGGGCGTCTTGCAAGCTTGGGCGATGACGTTACTTCATTCTTGGGCCTCCATTACATTCATCAATGGTTTTATTAGGGTCTGTCTTGGACTTCCCCAATTGGGCTTTATTCTGTGGGCTATTTAATTTGGGCTACACTTTTTGTATGTCAACAATTACCCCCCAATATAGCAAAATTAATATCAATTATTAACCTTTGCCATATTCTTCCTTTGTATTTTCCGGCAATATTTGAAATTTCCAAGAATTTCAATCATTATAACCTTCTATAACCTGAAAAGGTACAATGTTACAAACCCCTACAAACCCAAAAGATACGCCACTTCATTGCAC
>CAIGRN010196976.1:0-16546 GCA_903798345.1 Fraxinus anomala | reverse complement strand
CATATCATAAGGTAAAATTTTAACATGATGAGTGGAATAGACAAGTTTCATGAGACCTAATGCAATGATTGGAAATTTTTATTTTTGCCTGACAAGAAAATAATCGAGAATGAAATAATCAAAATTATTTACTTCATCCTGATGACCGTTTCGATGAAGAATGACACGTGCAATGATGTTTTGTAAAATTTTACATGGAAGAGTTAATTGATTTGCACTAAGTTTTGTAATATTCACAATATTCTTCCTGATAACTCGACGACATGCCTTGGTAGGGTCATATCCTTCTAAAACAGAATGAGTTTTATGAAGAAATATTTGAGATTCATACATCTCAAGCTCAAAAATATCACAGATGAGAGCTTTGTTGGTGGTAATATGAATATTTTTAAATAAACAAGAAATCTCATCTAAATGTGGAGCAATAACCATTTCTTTCATGAGACATGGTATGCATGTTTCTCTAAAGTAGCAATTGACACCCAATCCATATATTTTTAAAAAAATTCCTTTATATAAAATGCGGGTGTTTCAATAGTAAAATCGGGAAAATCGTCATTTTTACGTATTAAAATTGAAGATTTTTCAAAGGGTTGGCCGGCACCTCAGGTTTCATGTCGAATGAAGGTGGAAGAGAACTTCTCAAGGTGCTTTGAAGCCGTTTTCTTGCTTTATTGGACCCTGATATTGCAAGAAAATCTATGAAGTGGAGAAGAAATTAAAAAAAAGAAGAAAAAAATGAAGTTAGGGTTCAGTTTTGAGTGGAATGTGAGATGTTGATGGATGAGATTTGAAATTTCGAGAGATTTGTGTAAAAGTGATGGGTTTTATGATTTTGAAGGTTATTTGAAGATTTGAGATGGAAATAGGAAATATTTGAGGACGATTTAAGAAGAGAAACAAGGGAAATGAAGAAAAGTGGGAGAGAAATGAGGTTGTATCATGTTTTAAAATTTCTGAAATCGCGTTCAACTGGACATCCGGTTCATTACCCGGACGTCCGAATTGGCAGAACTATTATAGGCATAACTTTCTGTCAAATCGGACAAGGTGTCCAGGCAGTCCGGTTGACTCGTCCGGATCTCCTTTCCTTTTTTTTTTTTTTAATTAAAGCATACAAAATCAAATACAGTGAATATTTAAACAATGCAACAAATAAACATGTAAGAGCATCTAGTATAGAGTTAACCAAGTTATGCACTTCGAATTCATCAATAATACCTAAACTTCTTCGAATATGTGAGAATCGATCAATTGCTATAGGTTTAGTGAAGATATCGATCAATTAATTTTTCGTATTTACAAATTCTAACACAATATCTCCCTTTTGTGCATGATCTCTTAGAAAGTGATATTTAATTTCAATATGCTTCATTCGAGAGTGAAAAATAAAATTTTTAGATAAGTTTATGGTACTAGTTTTATCACACATGGGTATATGATCGAATGACGGTGTAATCGCTAAGAGTTTATTTCATCTATAACACTTGTGCACAACAGTTAGCGCCGAGATATATTCGGCTTCGATGATAGATAACGCAACAGAATTTTGTTTCTTACTAAACTATGACACGAGAGCAAAGCCTAGAAAATAACATGTTTCACTAGTTCTTTTACGATTAATTGTGCAACTGGCCCAATCGACATTCGAATAACTAAGTAGATCAATGTGAGTGCCCTTTAGATACCAAAGCCCTAAGGTTCTAGTGCCACTAAGATTTCTAAAAAATCCTTTTACAGCGGTAAAGTGAGATTCTTTAAGATTTGATTCAAATCTAGCACATAAACACACGCTAAACATATTATTAGGTCTACTTGCGCTTAAGTAAAGAGGGATTCGATCATACCTCAATATTTTGTAATATCAACGGAAGTACATTGATCATCTTTGTCCAATTTTATGAATGTACACATAGGAGTATTCATTGGTTTCATGTCGTGCATTTCAAGTCTCTTGAGCATGTCCAATACATACTTATTTTGATTGATGAATATATTCCATCACTAGTTTGCTTAATTTGAAGACCAACGAATAATTTAAGTTTTCCCATCATACTCATTTCAAATTACAAGCTTAAGCATTTTGAAAATTCCTCACAAAGATGGATATTAGTTGCACCAAATATAATATCATGGACATAAATTTGAACAACAATCATGTCATTCTTTTGAGTTTTGACGAAAAGAGTAGTATTCACTTTTCCTATTGAAAAACCATTTGAATATAGAAAAATTTTGGTTCAAATTTGCGAAATGAAAACGCAACTATTTAGATGATTGATACTAGAAGCTTTAGTTGTAATATCTTTGGATAAACGAACCTCCAATCTTTTGGTAGAGATGGATCATTTTGTATTTCGGTAAGTTCTTCTTCACTTTGTTGAAATTTGCTTCCTCCTTGTAACCGATATTTGGAATTTTATTTTTCCAAAAACTCATAAGGGGTTTTAGTTTTGTTTCGACTAGCTAAAGCTCTATTAACAATATAGCAAGTGATGTTAACGGTTTTGGCCAAAAAGTATTTTAGCATACTATTTTCATTAAGCATAGTTCTAGTCATTTCATATAATGTACGATTCTTCCTTTATACTATACCATTTTATTGAGAAGTTCTAGGAACCGATAAATTATGTTCATATTCATTTTCATTGTAAAAAATTTTGAAAGTGATATTATCAAATTATCCACAATGATCACTCCTAATATTTGTAATGGAGTATATTTTTTCATTTTGAACTCTTTTGCAAAAATGTTTGAATGTATTTAAAGTTTCATTTTTAGGATTTAGGAATAAAATCCAAGTGAATCTAGAGAAGCCATTGACAATGACAAAATCATAATGTTTTCCACCCAATCTAGTGATTCTAGAAGGTCCAAAAAGATCTTTATGGAGTAGTTGAAGTGGTTTTGTAGTCAAAGTCAGGTTTAAATGAGCTCTTGTTTACTAAATTGACATGTATCACAAATTTTATCTTTATCAAACTTTAAATTTGGTAAACTTTTGACAAAACAATTTTTGGAGATTTTTGGAAGAAAATCTATGCTAACACGACATAATTTCATGTGCCACAATCAAGTATCCTCCTTTAAATTTGATAAATACTTTTCATCACTTTCAAATTCAATATTTATGATATAAATATCTTTGCTTCGGCTTCTTATAAACATTATTTCCTAATGTAACATCCTTAATAAAACATTTAGAAAAATCGTATTTAATATGATTACATTTATCACATAATTGACAAATACTAAATAAATTATGTTTGAGGTTTTCCACCAGTAGTACATTTTCAATAGAAGGAGAGGACGGATTACCAATGTTTCCAATTCCAATAATTTTTCATTTTGAATTGTCTCCAAATATGACATGACCTCTATCATTCGTTTTAAAATTTGATAGTGATATTTTATCTCTGATCATGTGTTTTGAGCATTCACTATCCAATAACTACTTGCTCTTCATCTTCTTTGGTACCTATAAAAATAATTCAATTTTTTATCTTTAGTACCCATATAAGTCTGGGTCCTCGGTAGTTAGTTTTGGTGGATTCTTGAATCAACTTGTTCTTACTTTCAAAGTGTAACTTCCTTTTTGTTAGACAATTATAAGCAATATGTCTATCTTTGTTGCAAAAGTTACATGTAATTTTTGAAGGAGATGTGTTTGAGGCTTTGACAAATAGATTTTTGAAATATTTTTTTTCAAGAATGATTTATATCAAATTTCTCTTTTATCAAAAGCACACTTTTGATCACTAAGCATTAAATCAAAATTCTTCTTACCTTGAGTAAATTTAGAAATAATTTTAGTTAAGTATTCAACTTTTTCTTTCAAAGAGGAATTTTATTTAATCAATCAATATTTTCCTTTTGAATTTCTAAAATTTTCTTTATTTCATTTTTCAACAAGCAGTATTTCGTTTTAAGAATTGAGTGATTTAGGGCAAGGTTTTCAGAATTGAGTGATTTAGGGCAAGGTTTTCAAATTTCTCAAGAATTTCATCATATGATGTAGATAAATCATCATATGAATATTTTTCAATAGAATTTACCTCATCTTCGATTGCAAAGAAGCACATATTGAAATTTCTTCTTGATACTCATTTTCAACGCCATCATCATTGTCTCTTTCATCCTATATTGCTTGGAGTGCCCTTTTCTTGATATTTCTTTTCTTGTTTGGGCACTTGATTATCTTGTGACTGGGTTTTTCACAATTATAGCAAATGATTTTATTGCTTCTATCTTCACCTTTTTTTTTTCTTTTTTTGGAATTTTCGATTATTTCGAAAACCTCTCCATTTTTTGAGGAGAAGGACTAGATCATCGAGCTCCTTATAACGCATATTTTCACTTGTAGTTCATTATTCAATTATTGATTTAAGAGTAATTGGCGCTTAAGAGGCTCATTTGATTCCTCTTTATTTTTCCTTGTATTTTCCTTAGTTTCAACGTTGTTGAACTCATATATCATCAAGGTTGCATAAAGTTCTCCAAAGGATATGAGTAGATATATTTGGCATTCTCTATCAACATCCTTAATTAGCTCCAATCTTTCGATAGTGCCTAACCATTTTACTTACAAGCTCACTATTTGTAAATTTACGATCAAAGTATTTGAGACATTAACAATATCGATGAAGTGAGTATTCATGAAAAAAAATTCAAATTCTTTAACAAAGAAATTAATTTTGGTTACATTTACTTTACTAGTACCAACATGAAGAACTTCTAATGCATGCCAAATATCATATGTGGAATCACATGTGATAATACGATTAAATTCATTTATATCTAAGGTGCAATAAATTAGATTTTTGACTCTAGCATTCAAGGATAATTTTCTTTTTATCATCTTCATCATATTCCTCTCTAGATTTTAGAATGATTTGATCAAGTTTGCCATCAACTTTAATAATCTTGGTAAACACATAAGGACCATATTCAATAACTTCCTAAATATTGTAATGTATTGATTGAATGTAAATCATCATCTTAACTTTCCAATAATTATAATGCGTGTCATCAAAGAAATGATGACAATTTATAGAATGTCCCTCAAGATTTTGAAGATTGTGGTTAGCCATTACTCAAAATTGTGAAATCTTTAAAAATGAACACATTGTTCTGATACCAATTGACAGCTCAATAATAACTAATCAAGAGGGAATGAATTGGTTATTAAAACTTTTTTGAAAAATTAATTCAAGTTTAAGCAATCAAACAAAAATGCACAAATACAAAAGAAATAAATAAAAGGGAAAAGAATGTGCAAGTGATGTAATTATGGAGGTTCGATCCAAGCAATGATTTACATCCTCCGTTACCAGCTCTCAGTCACAAGTAATGCCTTTTCAATATATTTCATTAACTTATGGTACAATCTGAACCTTTACAATACTTCCGATGACTTACAAATAAGGAGCACCGATCCTTATATAATATTGAGTTTTACGATATCTCAATATGACTCACAAATTTAAAGAACGTTGAGTTTACAATTTGAAACTTCGCTATTAATAAATGATATGATCAAACTAAATACAAAGAAAGAAATAGGCTAAACACTTTAATAAATACAAATGAATGAAGCTCAAGTGTGAGGTGAGAAAAACTTTGATGGATAGAATTATTTTCAAAAGTTAATTCAATCAAAAAACTTTCAAAGTAAAAGATTTGATAAAGATAAACAAGATGTGTAATCAATATAATTTAGCTCAATAATGTCCCACTTTAATACTCTCAAAAGTGTTGTATTGAATGAAAAGTGAAATGATATTTATACTTGTAAAACAAATTATGACTAATCGGACGACCCATCCGGATGTCCATATACTAAATCGAACAACCAAACTAGCCGTTGTGCGTTAGAATTCAGAACGGTTAAAAAATCGACCGTTGGGCAACCGGACGTTCGCTTGGGCAGAAATTCCTCGGATTTTTACTTTCTTTATTGTTTTGAAAATGTAAGGGTATGTTCTCTTTACCATTTTAAAGCTGTTTTCTGTTTTCGATTTTTCAAAACAGTGAAAACGCGTTCTCTTTCCTATTTTCGAAAACGTATTTTTGAAAACAAGTTAAAAATTTATAAAGAAAACTCAAAACTATAAATTTATCGTTTTGGGTGTTTTAGTAATAACCAAACCAAAATTTTCAAAACGCGTTTTTTGTATTTTCAAAACAATTTTTTAAAATATCAAAAAGAACACATTTTCAACAATCTCAAACTGGACACTCAAAACACAAAATCAAAAATGAATTCAAAACTCAAAACACAAAACTGAAATACAAAGAGAACAATCCTTAAACTTTTGAAGGACGATTTCACTTAATTTTTCAAGGTAAGTAATAATAAGTTTGCATATCAAGTTGAAATTCTTACTTTTTGAAAAATAATTTTTATACAAGTGTTTTTATGAAGTAATTTATCTCGTGCATAAAAATTCATCTTTGACTTTTAACGATTCATTGCTAATGATTAAAGTATTTTACCTTTACATATGAATCGAAAACATTTAAACATAATATCTTCTATGTTTGACTGTTGAAGTTCTTGTCTTGACGTGAATGCTCGACTTTCATCTCATTTTTTATTGATTGTCAATTGCGAGTCTTTTGATAGCAATCTTTTTGTCTCTAATTGATTTTGCAACAATGACTATGAATACTCGACTTCAATAGTTAGAGATAAAAAATAATTTGTTTGTTATAATCAAAACATGAAGCCAACCGAAGGTCAACATATAATATTTCTAAAATTATAATACATAATTGGAATATTTAATTAATTGTGTTTATAAAGCTAAAGTATTTTTAAGCGAAGTGATTTATAGGGGTTGCAACAATTAGTAACAAGTTTGATGCTAAATACTAATGTGTTTCTTCTTTAATGAAGTTAAATCATATTTGAACCTAATAATCAAACATATTCTAGCTAAAAAATTTCACTCCTATAAATTGTTGTCTTGGATTTCTGTTTTTACCTTTATTTCTGGAATAAGAGCTTTCTAACGGAGCTACTTTAATTAGTATTCAAAATTTATTTCTAGTAGAATTTTTAGCAGTATTCTAAAAATTGTAAAACGGGCTAAATGTAGAGGTAATTTTTCAAGTTTTACAAGCCTAATGGAGGTCTGAACGTAAAAAGAACATTTTCCTATTTTTAATATTATTTTAGATTTTTAATCATTCTAAGCCCCTGTTTGACAACCATTTTTCATCGAAAATAGAGTTTTGAATAATGATTTTTAGGAAAATGTGTGATTAAAAAGTATGTAATTTTTTTGAACTTATGTTTATTTTATTGTGTAAATATATTGTTGAAAATGAGTAATTAGAAAAAAGAATTTGAAAATGATGGTCATCAAACAAACGCTAAAAATCATTTAATAACTAAAATAATATATACCAAACATCTATTATTATAAAATACTATATTATTTACTTATAAATTCATATAATTAATCAATTATACAATTTTCAAGTTTTCGAAATGTAAAAATTATACTATTTTTCATAGTTCCAACTTTCAATTAGATAAATCTTAATAAATTTATAAGAACTTCACATTTAATTTCGAAATTTCCAGAAAAACAACAAGTCTCAAAATTATAATTACATAATGTAGATAGCACTAGATCTTAAATCTTATCTAACTCTTTATCGAATAAAATCATTTTTTACTTTTGTACAGAGTGCACTTTACAAGAACTTGTGCTATGCAACAGGTACCATCATATCCGAACTTCCCACAAGACAATAAGAGTAACTCTGAATAGTAAAATGAACACCTGGTTCTGGGATATGACAAATGTTTAAATAACAATCTGAGTAACTTAGAATGAACAACAGCTAGCTAACCCTCTTCTTACATTTGATGATGTTGATCGGTGCATATGACTGAGGTAAAGACAATGTAACAAGCAGGTTGGGGTGGGGTGAGAATAAAGGAAGTGCTTCATTAAAACCTAATATTTACCGCCAGCTTTTCGGCTGTTTCGCATATCCACTAGTTTCTTCTGCAACTGTTTCCCAAGTATTTGCTATCTTCTCTGCATATCCTGCCTGTTAACATCAATGCTTGTTAGTTCTCTCAACTCAATTTTCACATAAAGGAATCACAATTCTTACTTAGTAGAGAAAGAAACAAAGTGTTGTATATAGGCAATTTTTCTTACTATATTATGAACAGCAATTCTATGACCGACCATGGTGGCCATGTTAGTTTTAGTTATTTTCTACCTTGTATAAGCTTATCAATTTTACTAGATAAATCACAAGATTTTTTCGTCTATGAAGATTATGGTCCATAAATTTAATTATAATGCTTGCGGTCAGATTCTATACTGGCCTCCCAATAGAGAGACCAAAAGGTATAACACCCTTTTAAGGAACACTGTTTGTAATGGTAAATAAGTAATTTTGCAACTCTCAAGATTAGCTATTGGTTTCTTCTATCCAGGCCATGTTCTTTTCATTATTATGATGATGATGACGAGCAGCGGTACAAGAAGCCTTAAACCCACTACCATAGTCCATGACTCCACGACAAAATTGATTTGCTTATTCATCGCTATGTTCACAACAAATTATGAAAGCTCATGTCCACTTCTAATTCAACTGTTTGATTCGAAAAAGTTCTGAAGGATTCGGGATTGCGGAATGTTCAAATCTGACGATCTACAGCACTGTCACTATGTAATATTTTATGGCGCAGCTAGTTATTTCAAAAAGGAAAAGATACTTCCTGTTAGTAGAACTCAACTTGAACGTTCAAATTTCCAAATAGCATCAAACAAGAATCAGGAATGAAAATCAGAATTTCGTTCTCTCTTTTTTCCAATTAGTGAAAATTAACAAAATTAATCACAAGACCACAAACAAATTCAATTATCAAAATCAAGCTAAAGAGTCTCACAGCACCAATAACGAAAGGGAAAACAAGTACCTGATTAACAACAAATCCTTTGAGCATGCTCAGGAAATCATTGTGCCTATCTCTGTCTAGTCTCTCAAGTTCATTCTTGTTATTTTCCTGCATGATCCATTATTATACTTGAGATGGTAATCATATTATGGAGTAAATGATACTGAAAACAACAATTTAGTGCTTTGTAGAACAACTCATTGCTTCAATACTTGATAATGGAACTCATTATCAAAAACTAGAATACAAATTTTGAAATTTACTACACATCAGTATTTTTGAAGTTTGAAGAAGTACAAATACATCTCTTGTCCAATTATTCCATTCCACTTTCCATTCTGGGAGTCAATTTGAATATGTGATCTAACTGTGACATTTAATTGGACAGGTGGTTTTGCCTCCCCTACTGCCCCCTTTCACTAACATTAAAACTTTAACCAGACAGATGGAGAAAGAACTTTGATAACAAGTGAAAGCATTGAATTCTAGAAAATATAGCAGGTGAAATTAAATATTAAACGTATGAACTATGAGCAAATTCTCAGGGAAGAGCAAATTCTAAATTTTTGTTTAATTACAAAGTAGCCGAATGATTGTGGAAATGCATTAACTCACATTTCAACTTCTCGTGCTAGGTAGCATAATCTTCTACCCTGGTCAATTTATTTTAATGGAATTGGTGAAAGTCCATCCCACCCAATCCCCTAAGTGACAGCATCTTGCTAATCATTGTTTCCATTAATTTGTTGGCTACCTGAATCCTCTATAAAAACTGTTTGATAAACTGATAACTCCATTGAAAAGTCCACTGAATCAAAATCAAAATTTTCACCAAAATTTCTGGGCAAGATAATTTTTGTCCACGTCTCCCTTCCCTAACATGTTCTACCAAAATTGAACTGCTCTTGTGATTTATAGTCTCTTCCTGTCCACACAATACATGTCCCAACTATCCAATCCTCTCCCTAAATTTATACTCAATCAGCTTATCTCCACTTAATATCGTAAATTTTCATTTCTTATTTTATCAATAATAAATAGTCATCCAGCCATCATAACATTTTCATTTCTACCACAATCATATCATCGACATCTAATCTCATAGAAACTCAACAGTCAATTCCATAAAGCTTAATACTATAGTTAAGCTTAATACTATAGAGTTTTTACAATATTGGATATCTCCATCATTCTTATAAACAGACACCATGAAATTCTTTCTCCAAGGAGAGTTGGACTTGAGGAATTAAAGCAAGTTTTATTTGAAATTAAAACTGATTAGGTCACTCCTAGAACCTGTACTTCCCTCATTTCTGTGTAAATATGGTAGTTTTGGTTCATAGGAAAGGGCCAATGTTACTTGAAAGTCGGGAAGTTTCACGTTCATTTTTGTTCTATGGCTACAAATGAAAGCTAAAGTTTTGATGGTGGTGGGCTATAGGGTTTGACTTTGTCTGGCATATGATTGCATTTGGGCTTCCCTTTGGATGCCTACTCATCAAGGGTTTAAGGGTGTCTTATTACCTACATTCTAGGGAACAATTTCAATGTGGAGATTATTTCTGTGTTAGTTTTTAGTATTTTAGTGGTCATCCTTTCGTCTTATTTTGAACATTTTGTATTTTTCAAAGAAGTTCCACATTTCTCATTAGGGAAAAAAATGTGCTACATGTACACCACTACTTTCAGATTAACGTACATACATATAATGTGATGCGATATGATTGAGTCAGAATTTCTTCAACCAAAAAATAAAAAAAATAAAAAATTTCTCCACTCTCTTTTTGACACATCATCTATCTGTAAAACTTTCTATAACTCCTTATATACAAGTAGCATTATTAAAAAAATTGCGCGTCCATTCATTCTAGCTTTACTTTTCTAGATCTTGCCCCTGTTTGATGAGGATTAAAAGCTCGATAAAAACTTAAGTCAAAGTCCACATTTAATTTTAACCATACATTTTATAGGACTCACGACTTTTCAACCACATATTTCATCAACTTTATCAAAATCTACTGAAGATCTAACTTTTATGTACACCAAATAGGGATATTATAAATGATTTTGTTAACCTTAAAATAAAATCCTCATTGGGATATTTGCAGCATTCTCATTTCCAAGACACAGATCCTTCTAGCGTATCAAGAAAATGGAAAACAGTAAAGAAGAACCATCATTACTTTTTCTTTTAAGAAAAACAAAAACATTAATCTTTATATGGTGGTCACACCTATAGAAAATGTTATCCAGATAAAAGTCAGCTTCAGCTCCTCGACGAAAAAATGGAGGAAAAAGAAAAAGAATATAAATTTGTATACATACTCGTCTCTGAATTGCAGATAGACAATATATATCTGAAAAGGAACATCTCACATATGATGAGAAATTGTCATCAGTTTTATTAAGCAAAACACAGTAATTTCTTGGACAATGTACTTCAAAATAATAATGGCCGTAGAGAATCTTGCCTTTTTAAGTTTTTAACAATATTGCATTTAGTACAAGGAGATGCTGTTGGAAAAAGACAGGATTCCTTTATGATATTTGATTAACTATGCTCTATGTTACTAGTATTTATGCGTATGGTTTGGCCAATGGTTTGCATATGGCAGGACACAAGGCAACGAGGATCAAACAAAGAAGACGACGAGAATCCAAGGTGACGTGACTAATGAAATTAGCTAGACACAAGGGAAAACTATTGGAGACTAAAGCCAACATCTAATAGGAGAAAAATGTTAAAAAGAAAAAATGGATTACAAGTGGAAACAAATTGCGCAGGAGCCTCTCCTCCCACTAAAGAATTTGGCGGGTCCTTTAACATGGATAGCCTTCTTTTCATCAAAGAACCGTTTGTCTGCTATACACTATTGGGAATATTCGATGTTCCTTCTGCTTTTTGTGCCTTCCCAGAATTCAATACTCCCAAATAACCCATATCCGTGTATATCAAATCTGACACCTAAATCACTGATTCATGAGCCACTATCATGTGATGTAATCATATTACAAATGATTCAATCTTTTCATATGATAATAAATGCCATATTGTGTAAAAGACAGATGTATTTACTTAAAAGGCCCAACTTATAAAATGGCCTCACTTATACAACCTTTTAATAACTGACCAATCTTACCTTTATATTTCCAAAATCAATCATACTTCTACTCACCCACGACCTAACATACCCATGCCAGTCCCCACTCCAATGCAACCAGCTCCAGCACGCCTGGTGTGCAACCCACCAACGTCACCCTCCTCCCCTGGTATGCAGCCTCTCCATCCCTGCCCCACTCCCTCAGTGCATAACACCTCCTTCCCCAGTTACCCTACCCTGCCCACTACAACACCTCTATCTATCTCACACCTAAGGTCAAACTTCACGTATGTTGCCATGCATACTCCCGTTGAAAATCACATGAATGTAGTTATGAAACTTTGAGATGTTAGAAGTTTACTCAGGTGAACATATGAGAGTTTAAGTCTATAAAGTTCTTAACAGGCAAGGTCTATGACTGATAGAAGTTCTACCTGAGGATATTGTACCTTTGTGGGCAACAATTCAGTAACATAGACGAGTGAAATCCAGAATGCTACTGCTAGAACCAGTACTGAAGCCACATTTTGAGCCATAATTAAGAATTTGAGAACTCATTTAGATTAAAACCTTGTTGGGAAAACTAGAAATTAAAAATTGAAGAGATAATGAGGCTTTATTCTGTTAACAGGACCACAATCATAATCATTCATGCACATCATAATATCATGTTAACCAGGACAACAAAACAAAACCAAGCACATCGAAATAGACCGATACTTCATCGACGAGAAAATAAAAATGCTCTAATCTGTCCTCCCTTTGTTTCTTCGAAGTTACACCTAGTTGAATTTTCACAAAAAGGAATATTAGTCCAACATTTTATTCCAAGGTGAGAACCCTGGGCATGGAGGAAAGTTATCCAACTTGAGTTGAGTGCTGAATCCTGAATTTAGAGCATATGATATATCCTTCATTTAAGGGATATGACTTGCTATAATTTATGTAATTATTTGTATTTCTGTGTATAATTAGGTCAACACTTTGTACATGGTAGGATATTCAATAGTTCAAATTTGTAGGATAGATTTTAGGCGTATAGCCAACTGTTATCGGTGTTATAATTGTTGATATTCCAATGAAAACATAAAGATCAGACTTTTTAAATGGATATCCGGTGGTGGTCTCATTTTCCAATATCCATTGGATTTGGTTAGCCCAAACAAAACCGGTAGTTTTAACAAACTCTGCCCACCATTCTTTAACACCCAATATCAACCCCAACTGGTCTTCGGGAAAGTCATCTATGAAAGTACTAAAATAGCATGAAAAACTCACAATCTCCTAATATAAACTTGTACACAGGACAGGGATAAAAGTAGCCACATGTCACTTATCAAACCTTCAAATCTGGAATAAGTGGCACAGATAAAAAAAATATTTCTCTGACCTTTTTTTTCTATATATTCCACTGGCTCAATTCCAGCTTTTAGCATCCCTTATTAATTGATTCATTATGTAGTTCTTTACCCGTTAACTCGTAAAGATACAACCCTGTTTGGCACAGATATGTTGGAAGAGAGATAGAACATAGATTATACAGAAACTCCGAATGTTCAGCATAAGTGTTGAGGGATTATTAATCATATTTTTTGGATTATTTGGGTCTTCAACTCTAAGAACATCTAGAGGTGCTCTTTTCTAAAACATTGATTGTAGGGCTTTAGTAATTCTTTTCCATCCACACCCCTAATGGCCTAACTATACAGATCCCTTTTAGTTATTTGTTTGACGGTTAATGCTAGTGGCACCAACTCACGTGACTTTTAATGCAGAGAGGAAAGGGAAACAGCTTGATATATTTGAACTTGACCGTAAAAAGGGCAATACTCATAGATAGAAAAACCTTGACACAATTAAAGAGGGAAAACACAGATGTTCAAATTTAGAAAGAAATTCAAGACACAGAATCAGGCACACAAATCAAATAACCTTAGTTAAAAGTTTCTTCATTAGACTATTAAGAACAAAGAACCTACCTTTATCTGTTCATATTCTCTGACAGCACAATTTTTAGCCTCCTCAGTTACTCTTATCGTTTCTCTAAGCTCTTCTATCTTCCGAATCCTAGATCTATCACCACCAAATATCTTGGTTGAAGCAGCTTCAAGCTTTTCAATCCTTGAATTTAAAGATGACAATTCAGATAGAAGGGTTTGTACTGTGAGCAAAGCATTTGTTCGGTCTGAAAATGCATTGTTGACAGCTAGCATCAGCCCAAGGTATTCATGAAACTTATCCTGCACAAATAACACGAGCGAGATCGTTAGGACATGTGCGAGTGCAAGCAGAAAAAAATCTTACTTTCCATGAATCAACTGCATTGTATTAAAAAGTTTCATTTCAGTCACAGAAATCAGCAGTGTGAAATGAAGAAGCATGAATAAAAAAGAACGCACACCCAACAGATCTTTACAAGTGAAACTCACTATTGAAAGCCAAATTAAACAAGGAAAGAAATATCCAAATGATTTTACCAAATGTTTGACAGTTTGAGCATTCAATTCCCGATACAATCTGCTTGCTTTGACAGCAGCAGTTGCCACATTTTTCATGTCCGCAGCACATGCTCTTTGAGAGTCATAAATAGCTTCCTCCGTTTCAAACTTGGTTAACTTCACAAAAGCCAATCCCAATTGACCCATAGTCTCCCCCATGTCGTGCTGATTTTTAACGAGAGATTCAGCCTGTACCATAGAAATTATAGAAGTAATTAATCATCAAGTTTCATAAAAGTGTTCCATTTAGAAGTTCAAAAATAGTAGATTTCGGCACTGAGCTGGTAACAGAGTTATTTGTGGATTTAGCAAATGAAAAGTCTGCCAGCTAGAGAACCACAGTTTTCTTAAGTACTGCATTACACTCAAACTAAGCTGCTATCTCAACTAATTGCTGAATATTATTTTGCAGTACAAACAAATTTAGATCTTGAAATAAAAAAGTAAGTTAAACATAAATCAAACCTTGAAATTTTAACTAGCCATCTTGAATGTTGACTAACTAATTTTTCTAAACCTGAGGATCAATTTAATGCAAAAGCCATTTTTCTAATTCTTTCCTATACGAAAATAAATCGACAAATATATGTGTAAAAAGTTATAATCTTTGACCCAAGAATACATAATAATAAGAGGGATAAGAAATAACCTGCTGAGACGCATTGCTTATCTGCTGCTCAAAATCCTGCAACTTCTCTTTCTTCTCCAAGAACTCCTTATCCTCCTCAATTACAGGAGGTTTTGTAGCACCCCAATCATTCACCACAGACTGCCTCAACTCCCTGAAAATCCTCAACAAATCCGTTCCGCCCTTTGCCGGCTGTGCCACCTCACTAACCTTCGCAGCTTCTCCAACTGCACTCTCCCCGCCAAACAGCTGCTTGGGCAGCCTCACCGTACCATCCAACATCCTCGATGACACATCAGTTGTCCTTGCCAGCAGCATTTTCCCTGGAACTGTCAAAAACACTAGTAGCTCCTCACTTCGCTTTAACACCGGGTGCGCCGCCAGCTTCCCCAAATACTTCTCCAAGGCCATTCGCCTTTGTTCCACAAATTCATTCTGCTGCATCACCTGGCTTTCGACTACACTTTTATCAGGCCTAATTGGTATAAATAACCCGCGATAACTCTCTGATATCCTATCAGACAAAGTTACTACATCTCTAAACCTTCTTCGAACATTAAACTCCGCTCCATTGAACTCCGGCAAATTCGTGAAAGTGGTAATCAAATATGTGAAATAATAACTCACTCCTGGCACAAGTGACCCAGATTGCTCCTGCTCCTTCTGTGGATCCGAAACACAGATTTTAACATAATCAGACGAAAACGATGATAATGCTGACATCGACTGATCTTGGCTATTGACTTCAGCAGAATCAACATAATCCGAGTCAAAAGACTGGAAAATGGCGTCAGCATAAGACGGAGGTTCGAGGATGGAATTAATGGAGCTGTGATTGGGAAGAACTTCATTCTGTGAAGGCAAGTGTAGGGGATCAGCATCGTCGGTCGGAATTTCAACGAACGGTGGAGCTGATGAAAGGGGGTCATCAGAAAACGACTTTGAGCCGTTAGACGGTGGTGATGGATCTTCATTGAGGACTAATGAAGACATTTCTTCTTTTGATGCATAAAGATGGGCTTCTTCATAGCCCTGGTTCTCATATTCCATCATTATTCTTTTCTACTACTAATTGCAAATCTATAGCTGGGTATTTATTTTACCAAAACAATGAAGAACGACAGGTCAAAATGGAATTTGCAGTGCGAGATCAATGCGAGTGACGTTTTTGCAGAGTGGGTTTTGGGGATAGAGTAGCAGAGAACATGAGTTGGGGTTTGTTTAGACAAGGGAGATCAGGCGAGGGCGAGGAACCTGGGACGGAAGACTGCACGGTGTTGTGTTGCCCGTGATAACCACGTGTCATGATATCTTCATTAACAAAATAATTGATAATTCATATATATATATATAATATTTTTATTCCATGAACTTTTTTTTTTTTTTTTTT
>CAIGRN010196972.1:0-22776 GCA_903798345.1 Fraxinus anomala | reverse complement strand
CACCATCTTGTGGTCCGTGACAACAAGCTGCAAGAACGGATATTTTATATAGACTAACATAATCATAACTAATTCATTCAATATTTTATATATCGAGTATATTATGTACAACTATATCAAAAATGTGTTCGAAAAGAGATTCAATTCAGAAAACTAGTTACCAAGTACCCCTGGATTTTCCACTCATTAGTTTATTACAGATTGTACAGTAAATAAGTACTTTTGCAGCAAAAGGGATAGCAAAAGACTCTCTCTCCCTTATATTACAACAAAACTGTTCTTCATCGACAGAAAATTGGGGGACATCAATTACCATCAAAAGGAATAAACCAATATACACGTGATACTATTATGAGATACTTCTCAAACCCCTTGGTTCAAATGCTACACTGAAAGAGGGAGCATCTTAAGATCATCTCCAAATTTTGGCAGACTACCATTCCTTCGGGTAACTTGATAACTCCTGAGGTCTTTCCATGGTCAAGTGCAACTCTGAGAGCTGACTCGTTAGTTCCATTCATAGACTCGGCCTGAAACATGACAAAATATTAACTTCAATCAAATCAATCTCTAATAAATCACAAGAACAACATAAATTCATTTCTGATGGGTAGAACATGACACTGCAAAACTGTAGTGTAACTTTGCAGTTAGTATTCTAAATAAGGAACTGTTCAAAACATGTACAAAGCATCATACTATATCAAAATCAAATTACGGTGGTAGTTAATAGATTTGAATATAAAGAGCGACAACAGAATTCCATAAACACAAGGGTCCTTGTAATCGCATCCAATCAAAAATCTAAGAACAAGGATAAAAAAATTTCAAAATATAACTGGCAGATACAATATAACACCCACAACAGCTGCAAAGACAATGGAAAGGACCTGATTTGAATATGTAAAATAACTGTAACAATTGAAAGGAAATTGCAAAGAAATTGCAATGAACAATGCAAAAGAATTACAGCAAATTGGCCAGCTTCATGGTCATCTTAGATTCTGGACCTAAAATAAAATTATAGGTAAAGGAGCAAGATGGAATCAGCTTCCCACACTTAAATGCAGAGTACATGCCACAAGGGAAAAATTGTATTTATAGTGAAAGATAACATATTCAGCAAATTCAAACTTCTTGGATATCATAACTCAAAAGTGCAAATATGTTTGCCAGAGTGAGTGCTGATCTTGTTGGAACAAAAGAATAAGCATCCACAAGCTGCAGCAATGGAAACTTCCCGTGTTATTTTCAAAAAGGAATACACCAGAGAAGATGCACATATAAGTATCAGAAACTAAATATGGTAACTTACACAAAATTAATGATCTTGATAGTTCCTTCTCTTTGAATTAGGACAGTTTATAAGATCTATCAAACTTCAGCAGAATCACCTGACAATTTTACAATCCTGTATGGTGATCACAGGGCCAGCATTCAGCGGAAGCAGGCTCCAATAAGAACCGACACTATCAATACAACAACTATGCCATTTGATTCTATAAGAACCCATGGGAAAAGAAGAAATATCAAACAAGCAAGTAGAGAACCCTTGGCCTCGTGTGTTCAGTTCAAAATGCACATACTGATTCACCACCACATCACCATCGTTATCTCTGCGATGCATTCTACAACTCCTTGTAGATCCAGTAACATAGCCCACTAGCTTTTCGTTCAAGTCCACCAAATCATCAATTCCCCCATCTTGGCTACCCAAGTGGTTTTGCCCTTTATTCTCTCCCATTTCTGTTTTCTTCTGGGAAGATGATCTACAACTAAGAATGCACAACAATTTGGTAAGCCGCAAAGGTGGACCTGCTGGCATGTTTCTCAATTGAAGGCACAAACTCAGTGAGATGGGGGAACCTGAAAAAACAGATACCCCATCCACATGTTCACCATCTTCATTCATCACGAAAAGCTCAGAGGTAATACTAGGCCTAAAAATAAAGTCAGCTTCAAATATTAGAATAATATCAAAAGCACGTTATCCAAAACATCAACACTCAGTTTGAAGTTAGGACACTCAATTAAATGCAATAAAATCAACATGTGTAGCCACAAGCCATAGAACTATGAATTCGTGATCAGTCATCATAAAATTTGCCGCTTATAACAATGAGAACGTGGATGATTGTGGCCACCTAACTTGAAGGAAGAATATAAAATCTGCCACTTAAAAGGATATAAGTGACATTAATGCTTTATCCTAAATGTGTAGGAAGAACATAAAAAATTTTAAAGAAGGAAAATACAATACATCAGGGCTTCAAATCTATATAAAAGGCTTTATTCAACATACCTTACTTGAAAAAAGTGCTTGGGAGTCCTGAATGGTATCAAAATACATTGTGAAATAATGTTCAACAAAAGCTGAGAACCATCATTTATAGTTTGAGATATGCTTTCACCCCCTTCCATCTGGCTTGCCTCATTTTGGTAGGCAGCAATCCTCAAAATGGCACAATCACAGAGTTTGAGCATAGCTCTTGTTTCATAACTGTCTGAAATCCGATTTCTCAACAGTGGTGAAAAACAGCTTCCGAACTTTCCAAAAGACTTCATAAGAAACAGGAGACTATTCCTGGTTGCACTGTCTATTTGGCTCAACCTTCCAACTAAATCTTCTAGTAGCATAGCATGGAAAGACTCCTTAAGGTATTCAGAGTTTAAAGTTCTATAATTCTCTGAATACTGCAAGTTTGGGTTGAGAAAGACAAAACCAGCACTGAAGGCCATCAATGAACAACTCAATGCAAGTGCAGAAACAATAATCACACTTTGTCTGTCCATGCCAATGAAAGATGTTACAAATAGATCAAATTCTCTAGTTAATTTATTCATTCGGCAAGAGACCTCTGTGAAAGAATCAACCAGGGAACTGAGTCTTTGGAAAAAACTCAAGCCTGAAACTGGATCTGTTCTCTCCCCTTCTCCTGATGGGCTACTGCTATATTGAACAAGTGAAATTGTATTCAATAGCTTCATTATATCTACGACAGATGACAGGAGCTTTGCTCTAAGGGACAAAAACCATCTTTGGAAACCGAACAAAAGACCCAAACCAGAGTCTCTAAGTGTTTCCTCTGCAGAGCAAAGAGTACTACGAGCACTGATAAGATTTTCAATGTAGTTACACTTGTTGATTTTCCAGCAAATGCCTTCTCTTTTATCTCCATTAGGTTCGCAAGGGACAAATGGATCTCCTTTAACGGTAGAATGGTTTAGGATAGAAGGGTCTTGGTCACGTATGAAGAAGAACTGAATCTGCTTTTCACAGTGGGAGAACTGAGCCAAGGATTTCAACCAGTGGGAACAGGCAGTAGATTTAACTGTGGTGTGGATATGCTCAAAAATGAAAGCAGCAGTAGACCATGCTCCCTGATAGACTGCAAGTTTTCCAGCTTTATAAGATGACCAATAACTTTTCCCCCCCAACATCTTCTTTGCACAGTCAAGAGTAAGGATATCAAGCTGAATAATGGAATTAACACAAGAAATAGGAAAGTTTTTATCAAGACTCATCAATTCCTGTTTCTCACCACACATGGAACTATGGATGGCGCAGAAGTGTAATAAGAGGCAGTAGATCGTGTGGATATAGTTATCAAAAGAGGTGCACTGGCGTACATGTTCTATCTGATGCTTCAACCCACTAAAAACTTGGTTTGTTCCAGCATCAGTTTCATCTAGGTTTTGTATACAAACAACCACAACTTTGGATACATAGAGCATGAGTTTTGAATTGAAAATTGTTTTGCTTCCTCTGACAAACTCTGTGACATCATGACTTGGCAAATCAGTTATCTCTATCCTTACAACTCTGTCCAGTTCCTTGATCAGGTTATCTATAAATATGAAGATTTTATTTAGCACCAAGCAACGAAGATATGAATGATTTTCAACCAGGTTAACTAAAAGGTTAAGTAAGCTTTTAAACTCAAGCTCCATATCCAAGTCAGGCTGATGACCATCCATCTCCAACCTTACTGGCAAAGAGATCTGATCTAAAACAAATGAAATCACCTGGGATGCTAGAGTTGAACCAATTTCACTTGAGACTACATCTTCTCTTCCCAGAATCTTGTCAGAGAGATCGGCAAGAATCCTAAATGCTAAGACTCTCTTGGACTTGGAGGAAGCCCGTACTATATTCTCAACAATTGTCAACAAGCTTGGAAAAATCTCAAGCATCTCCATGCAAGGAATTATGGATGAACCATACAAAAGGATCTGCAAAGTGCCAATGTCAGATCGCTAAGAAAACAGTGTGTTCATGAAATCAAGAAAGTTAACATGGGAAACACCTTATGCAAGATTTCTAAAGCTTCAAATTGGAGTGCTTGTGAAATTTCAGATCTATTCATAATAATAAATAATTTATGGATGATGTCCCTGGCTGACGGAAAATCACAAACTCCCTTTGCTAATGTGAAATTAAGACATCTTAGTGTTGTAGCTTGGAAATCCAAAGATCGGTCTTCAATTACAAACAATGTAAGCAATTCTATCTGCAACAAAAAGCAAGAAATAGATATTAGTAATTTTGAGAAAAATGTGTCAAGAAAGGACAAATTTTTTTAAAAAAATAAAAAATACTATCTACAAAGAATTCACCACATCCGAGAGCAAATTTTCCTATCAAAATTAGCTGGTTAGATGGAGATCACGATGGAGACTGCATTGAAGATTTCCGAAGGATACACACTCATTTTAGCCAGAAACGAAAATAGATCATGATTCATTTTGACTAATTTCTTGTACTTTAATTTATAGGGTAAGTAGATAAGCACGGTAGATACCTGTACAGATGTTAGAAGCGTCCACTTAGAGGCAATTTTAGAAAGTGAAATCAGCATCACAGCAGAGAAATCATCTTCTATAGAATCCTTTAGCAGCTTTAAACCTGCCTGAAATTACATTAAGAGCTGCAATATAACCTTGTGGCTCTAACTGCATACATGCTCAGGGTTTATGTCCTGAGTAGGCATATTCTTTTAGATGTAGAAACGATATGCTTGTTACATTTACCATGGGAGTTGGGACATCTTCATTTCGTTAAAGATTTGAGTTAAAGCACATAATATTTTATATTGATGCCACATGAACTCTGCAAGATGCCTAACAAAAATAATTTGAGTGCTCTCTATCTATATACCATCTAAAGAGACTTTTTTTTTTTTTCCAGGAAAAAAACAGGACAATAGCATGATAATATGTAGATTGAGTGTACCAGCATGGGAGGAATAAACTATAAGTAGGCAGAATGCTGAACCTTATATGCCTTATCTGCAAGTGACAATGGGCACCATAGTTTAGCAAAAGCTTTCACTCCTGCTAACCTTAAAGCTCTTGGAATCTCCAACGATATCACCATCCTGGTCAGCATCTCCAAGAAAACATTAGCGAAGTCATCTGACAATTCACATAAGCATCCTGCAGCAAACAATGAGGCCTTCACCTGCATATAATTGCAGAATGTAGATTAAGTTAATAATGAATAAAAAAGGGAACCCAATTGATGTGAGCATGGGAGGGCACATAGTAACAACACATTTTCCATTATAGGAGCAAGACAAATTATCGTAGGGAAATTAAGAAAAAGATAAGGGCAAAACTGTAGGATTTATTAAAAATAAAAATCCAATGGAAATCAGTTTTCTCAACTATCTATTTCCTTTTCTTTTCCTCTATGAATGCAAAATTCAGAGAAACCAATTTACATACACAGAGATCAACATGGAGTTGTGGCATGAATAGTTGGTCCAGAAAGTGGGCAATCAAAATTATAATACATATCAAAAAAAATTGTGCTGTCCATATTACTTCTCAAGGTCTGCTTAGAACCACACAGTGGAAATGAATCACAATATCACATCCATTTATCAATACAATAAATTTCAATGTTTACGTATTGTAAATAAAATGAATTTTTCTGAAGTAACCTAACCACATACTAATGGATTCCTACATAGATTTGTAAAACTCTTAATACATGGATTAAAAACTAAAATAACTTCGAAGATTCCAATTTCCAACAAATTGTACTTAAAATTTTACCTCACGAGCATCACCAGAAACCAAACTCGATAGCACAATGTACCGTATATCAGCAACATCTTTCGCAAAATCTGCCCAGCAACCAAACAAAATCAAAGCCATCGATCTTTCTTCTACATCCCCGGTATCAAACACTACCTTTACTCTTCTCAACAATTCCATGTAGTTATCTAATTTACCCTTGCTCAAAATCCTACAATCATCATCCTTAACACCAATTCTCCTCCTTTTCCGTCGCAGGCACAGAAAAATCTTTACTATGCAACTTTTAATATTTTTATCTCCTAATCTAAATGCATCCGCCAAACGCAGAAAAATTGCATTCAAAAAAAGCTTATCTTCGCCAGGAATTAAGTTGAAAATTTTGTATTCTGCAACTTTAAGCTTTGAATCCCTACTCCACCATTCAATCCTGGAACCTATGTCTTTTATGGCTTCAATTGATTTACCTGCATAAATTCAATTATTATTAAAAATAAAAAAGATAGGAAAACCAAATTTACTAGAAAGAAATCCATTAAAAATAAATAAATAAATTCAATAGTTACCTGGTTTTTTGGAACGGAGACTCTTGTCAAGCTCAATACTCCAGTCCATGGCGCAAGCCGCTGGAATTTTGTCCATATCTGTGTCATATCTGGCACCCGAGATGAGAGTTAATTAAATGATTAATCATTAACATTTACCTTCAGTTGCCACTTACTCACCCAAAATTAAAAAGTTGCACATTGCTCACTCATATTTAAACAAGGTTACTCTTCCATCACCCATATCAATTATGTTAGTCTATTTGGATGGAAAATTCCACATGGCATATAGAAATCCTATGTGGCCACTAGCACGATTAAAAATGACAGCTAGACAAAATAAATCAATTCAAAAGTGTAATCTCTTAAGATACGAAGAATCGTTCTTCATCTTTTCCATGTCCATCCATTTCTAAATTTCCCCAATCTTCACAGCCAAATTGAAATCAATTTCTTCCCCCCAATTCATTCCCAAATCAGCTTCTCATCAATTGAATTCGAAATCAAGAAACAATATCTCCCCAAGCTTGTTGAGAAAATGAAGCAAACCTTTTGTTTACTGAATTCATCTGTTAAAAAACGACAGCTATGTAACAGAAGGATGCCCTCGAAGAAAGCTGACGACATGAGTGAAATCTTATGAATTCGAAGAAGCTAGTAGGAAAGCTTCAATTGTAGGAGGAAGAAAATCCAAGGAAAGTAAGTTATTTGATAAGAAAATTTGAGATACAGAATGCAGGGTCACAAACATTATTTAAGGGTTTGATCTCTTTACCATTTTCTGTTTTCAATTTTCCAAAACAGTGAAAACGCGTTTTTGAAAACAAGTTAAAAATTTACAAAGAAAATTCAAAACGACAAATTTGTCGTTTTTGGTATTTTTAGTTATAATCAAGCCAAAATTTTCAAAACGCGTTTTGAGTGTTTTCAAAACAATTTTTCAAAATGCCAAAAAGATCATATTTTCAACAATCTCAAAAGACTCAAAACACAAAATTCAAAATAAATTCAAAACTCAAAACACAAAACTCAAAATAAATTCAAAACTCAAAACACAAAACTGAAATACAAAAAGAACAACCCTTAAGTGTCTTGATCTCGCCAAACTTGTTGAGCTCTTCAAATATATCCTAAAAATGCTCTTGGATCTTCTTGGGGTCAATGATCGACACCAAGGGTTATCATGTCCAGTTGTGGTACATATTGATGAGAATGAGTGTGGGGAGATTGTGGGCGCCAATCTTTAAGTAAAATGGCTAGTTAACCCGATCCTTCTCCATTCCGAAAATGGGGGCCAAGTGCTCCGCCATTGTTGCTTATTGATTGAATTGAGTACTGATTATTACCCATCTAGGGTGTTATGGGTTGATGGCTGAAATGGAGAAATGGCCATATTGAATTAGGGACAAATTAGATAAATGAAAAACCCAATTTTTCAAGAGTCTTTTTTCCAACCTGTCCATTTTCAAAGATTTTTGTGCCTAGGAGGATGTATGAAATTCATATGGGTGATGGATGAGTAACTTTGTTTAAATATGAGTGAGTAATGAGTAACTTTTTAATTCTGGATGAGCAAATAGTAATCGAAGTTAAATATTAATGTTTTGAGGAGCAGATTAAACTTAACAATTATCATTTTGGAAAAACAAAAAATAGAGTAATACGGAAGGCGCCGGATTTTGTCTTCTTCAGTACGGGGAATTTTTTTAGGAGTGGAGCTAGGAAAGTAACTCAGTGCGGGCACAATTTATTAATGTTGAACGTCGAGTTTTTGGTTATGGATTTAATGACGATAAAAATTTAAAATAATATTACGACAATACTAAAAATGACATAATTTATAAATTAAACTCTTTCTTTGCGAGTTTTCATACTTTGATATCATTGTGCAATAACTTCAAATTTTCGACAAGGACCTTTTAACATATAGCTCTTTGAACTTGATCTCAAATGTTAGCATTGTAATCCAAAATAGGTATCCTTAAATCAGGATCAGTTGGAAGTTTTGTGATATCAAATTCCACATTATTCGACATCCCCCATCAACATTTATATTGTCTACATTAATTTTTCTTCAAAAGAATATCTTCATTTCATATCTGGATTTAAACATTAGATATCCAATTACTAATTGAGAGTAATTCAGAATCACAGAAACATATTCACAAATACTAGAAGCAAAAGCAAAGGCTGCAAAGCAATTCACACTTTCACAAGGCAATTCACAATTTCACAATGCAATACTATAAGCAATTCACAATTAACATAACAATACTATAAGCAACTCACAGTGCAACTCACAGGCAATAATATTTCCAGAACTTATGCAATTCAGGCTTCACAAATTACAGTGATAGAGGAAGCAATAACTCACAGTCACAGAGGCGCAGGCAGGCAGCAATACTGGAACGTTTCTGATAGTCTGGTAGCCAAATCAATTGTACAGCGATGTATGATGCAATAGGCTACGAGCTATTGAACAACAAAGTGCTAATTTCAGAAGTTAAAAAGTAAATAATCAAACAAAAATCTCAATCTAAATGTGCATAAAAAACTACTTAACATTACAACCCCCAACCAATTTCACAAGCACTAATGAGTAATGAATGAAATCAAAATAAAATTACCATTTCTGAAAGTGAAACACGTAGATTTATAGGGTTCATCTCATTATGATATCTAAGCTCACTTGTTGCTAAAAAGATTCAGTAAGATCGAGAAGGAGAAGTTTATATGGAAGTCTCCCACAAGAAAAAATGACCCCATCAGTTTCTTTATATACTGCATCCAGCATAACAGCATTGCATAAGCTTTAGGTTCGAGGTTAAGGGCTTGAACTCACCTTTTTCTTCTGCTGCTGCCGATTGCCGAAGAATCGCCGGCGCCCAGTGGCCAGTGGTCGCGGTCTCGACTCTCGCCGACTCGCCGTCTAGGGCTCGAACAGGGACGGAGGTGGGCAGAGCAGCAACGGGTTCAGGTTGAAGGAGTGGGTAATGGACTAATGGGTATGGGTTGGGAGAAAGAGAGGAGCAACGGGGCTGAGAGTTGGATGCCGGGAGGCGGTGGTCGGAGGCGGAAGATTTGGTTAAAATGGAATGAAATTCCCATGAATTTTGAATTGAAATGGAGTGGGCTACCGGTATTGGGTTGGATGAAAAAGGTTTTGGGCATCACTTTAGGCTGGAAATTAGATATTCATTGGTCCATTGGATTGGGCCCAAAAGTTCAGGCCTGCACTGGACCTCATTGGGCTCCGCCAGGGGGAAACGCATCAAGACTTTTTAATGCTTGCATCCCCATAATTTATTGCCCTTTAATCTATTTCTACTCTAATTTGCCCCCACATCGAATAATAACTAGATTAATCGTTCAATGCGTACAAACAATGCTTGATAAACAAACATATAATGTAATTGTAACACGAAGATGAAATTAAAGGTATATTTCACTTCTCCCTACAAGAATGAATATATAGAAATCTATTATCTGTGCTTTCAAAAAAAATTATTACTTGAAGAGGGAGATAAACAGATTTTGAGATTCCCGTCCAAGACAATTTGGAGCAAGAGCAAAAACCAGGACGACCAAACAGTTCACACGGAGCAACCCCAAATCCCAATTATGTTTCGCTAATTTAAAATGAAAAAGGAAAAAAAAAATTATTTACAACTGAAAAGGGCATATACCACCGAGGTCCTTAACCTTTCCTTAGTTTGGCACGCATGTCTCCAACCCGTTGAATTAATGTCCTACCTTTAATTATTTGAAAAAGATCAAATAATAGAATTGAGTAAAGAAGTTATTTTTCTAGAATTTTAGACTATTTTCATTATTTGCAAAATTCAAATGTATTGTGTATTTCATTATTAAAATTAAATTTAACTCTTTTATAATTGAGTAATTGCTCTTCATGGAATTGATAATTCGGACTCGTTTGTCCACTATTATTTATACACGATATGTGCGTTTGTGGTACATATTTTTTAGTGAACAATATGTCGACATCATTTTTATAAATTTAGTGACCAAAATTCAATCGCTTCAAAGTTCAGTAAGCAACTGAATGCATTTTTCAAAATATAATTAGCAATCGAAGACGTTTTTTAAATTTTAATGAGCAATAAAAGACACTTTCTTACGTGACAATTTGGTAATGGTGTGACGGGACGCCATCCGTTAGCCACGTTACCAATTTCTTTAAAGTGTTGAAATAGATATTATACCAGTGAGTAACGTCTGATATTTGGATAAGTTTTATAATCAAAACTTGACATTTTAAATTTCAGTGAACAATTAAAAGACACATAAATTAGTTCAATAATTATTGGGACGAGTTGTTGGCTTCTTAATAAATCTTTATGATTACTCGTAGGGATTAAATTAAAACTAAGCTTGCTATGTTTCCAAATTGCAGTTTCTACGAAGCAATAAAATATTAAAATCGTAATGAAATTTTGTGTCAAATAGTTATTATTTAGTTTTTCATTTTTCAGCCTCCTGAAATAATAATATCTCACGCTATACCTAGCTTGATCTAGAATAATAATTTTTATTAAAACATTTCCAGAAATAGCGATTATATTAGCCCCGCATATTTTACTTATTGCATCATATTTTAACGAAATTTTATCTTCAGACTTTCATTATTTAACATATTTCATTGTTGACAATGACTTCTATCAAAATATTCCATTTACATGTTTCGAAATTAGAAAATAATATTTTGTTGCAATTTTGTGTTCAGTGTATGAAGGTCAAATAAGTCTTTTTAGACTCTCTCTCTCTCTCTCTCTCTCTCAATGAACTTTCGGGACACAAAACATTAGTGGAGACAAGATGTGCTAATTGATGGAAGTTGAAGATAAAAATTTGCAAACAAAAGTTAAGAACAAAAATACTATAATAAGCAAACTTTAAGGACCTCGAGTGCAGTTAAAATGTAAAACAAGTACAATCAATTGCATGAATATAATTATCCTATAGGAAATTACCAAATCTAAACTTGTTTCTTGTGGTTCTTTCTTATGCACAAATGCAGTCTTTATGAGTTCATATAGATACAAAGTTTAAAACTCAATCTGTGTAATATAAACTCTACGAAAATTATCGTTTTAATAAAATATTCCATATAATAACATTTTCAACATATATGAATGCAAATGCACAGTAGAATTACAATAAAACTTCAAATTTCAAGAAAAATTAACTTAAACTGCAATTACATAGACCATGGGTTAGGCAGAAGCCATCATATATATAAAGGGAACAAACTGCAGTTAAAATACTGTGTGCTTATTTAGACGATCGTAAAAAACTGAAGAATATTTAAAAAGAAAAAGAATAACTCGTCACACACTTTACGAAATTAAGTTCTCTATTCAGCCCTTCGCATTCAAAGAAAGGGCAGCAACTGCACATGCGGCAGCAATGCAGGCATCCAAAGGCACCTCAAAAGCAGCAAAGTAAGACACCCAAGGCAGCTCAGCTCGCAGACAAATGCCCTTTTTCTCTTGTTGGGGGTGGAGGGACTACTTTTCTTCCAATTCAGATCCAACGAAAATAAACACTGAACATCTAGTTACAACTTCCTATATCTCCTACTTTTGATTCCCAGAAAACTCTCCCAATCTCTAAGCCCAGAGTCCATATAACTAGCTAACGTCTAATAGAAGAGAGGTTTGCATAATCTGCTAAACTCACAAGAGAATTTACTCATGAAAACAATCCCTGTATTATACAGAGCATACATTCTTTACCGTATTTACAGCGATAGAACAAGTCCTTTATGACATACACGTGCTTCAATAGGTTTCAATCAACCGAAACTGTAATTTACTTATTATGAATGTCATCCCGAACTCCATCATGCATGAATCATTTGCATATTCTGCAGAGGAAAAATCATTTGATTCAGGAACTGAGGAGCATTGCAAACAACACATATGCAAGTCTTTCATACAAGTGCGACACAAAATGGTGGAAATCAATTCGCAATAAGATAAAATAATGAAGCATAAATTTTCTCATTAGTAGAGATTTTAAGGCTCTCATAATATATAGTGAGCATACAGGGTAAAGTCGCATAGTAGAATTATCTAGTCACGGTGGCCAAAAGTGGTGTTGGTAACTACTTCATGTAGTAGTGGAGAGTAGCATTAATCAAGCACCAGCACACATAATTACAGCTTTTTGGTCTAGGTTGGTTTGGTTATATAGTTCTGCATTGTGATAGAGATAGGCTTTTCCATTGCAGCACCATACTCAAAACCAATGTTATAAAAACATGACCGAATAGGCCGGTTCAACAGGAAAAACCGCAAACCGGCCTCAATCCCGGTCCGGTCATATTACATCAACCGGAAAATAAAAAACTGTTTTAAAAACCATTAAACCAGCCGGTTCAACCGTGAACCAGAAAACCGGATTGGGTATTTTCCGGTTAATTGGATTTTTTTACAAATTTTTTCTAATATTTATTTTGATGGGCTCACCTTGCATAGGCATTTGGCAGGCCCAAAAATTTGATTTTGGTAATACTCCTTTCATAAGATATTCTTCCTCCATTGATTCACACTTCTTCCGATGTGGGATATGGGAACCAATTCTCAATTATAAATATTTTATTGTTTACTTTATTATTTTTATTAATAAATCATAGTCCCCGACAAGCTATAATCACAAACAAATTATTTTAAACATATTAAATAAGGATCATAAATTAATTAACAAACATGAATTTACATTTAATTTTAATTAGTAAACAGAAATTAAAAAATATATTGCTGGATAATATTTTATAGTTCGTGTGTATTTATTTATTTAATTTGGTTCGATCCTTTTAACTCTTGACCCTCTTTCTTATTCAGGTTGATGCCCGGATCGGTTTTTAGAACATTGCTCAAAACACCATTTCCATAAGGAAATGAAACAAAAATACGACATCAGTTAAACATTGTTTTCATTGTCATATATTTATAGAAGGCACTAGATACTATAATTGCAGAGAGAGAAAACTCACATTTTAGAATTTACCTTCTCAAGGAACCACTCGATGAAATTTAACATGTCACCATCAAGATAAATAGATTCTCATGATAAACTTACCATACTTGGAGTGCTTCTTCCTTTCAGGGTCTTTGATGCTGCATCTGCAAAAGCCTGTGCTGCTTCGGCATCAGCCTCTGCTGCCTCCGCCTCTCGTGCTGCCTCTTCGGCTTCAGCCATCGCAGCTTCTGCTTCAGCAACTGCTTGAGCAGCAGCCGCAGCAGCTTCTTCTGGAGTCATGCTCCTCATTTTGGCTAACTCTAAATCGATCTGAGATTTTGTGAGATCACTGACATCATCACGGTCAGTTCTCAGAGAAATCCCCTGCCTTCTGCCAGCAAGCGAAATAGAAGGGTTCCTTCTTCTCTCAGACAATGAAGAAGTTGGAGCTATTTTATATTTCCGTTTCATCTGTAAACGATGAGGAGACTCAAAATCAAACACAAGTACTCTCACAGACATTAAACTAAAGGATTCAAAGAAAATAAATTATCAATCCTAAAACAGTCCCACAGTAAGTACTCAATTAAGAATACGGTGAAAGGCAAAAATCACCTTAATAAGTTTCCCATTTGCAGCCAAATGCTTCAATTTGGCAGATAATATCCTTCTAAAGTTTGCAGGTGCCCAGTATTGGTCCTACAAAAAAAAAAAAAAACGCCTGTAAGATTGGAAGAAAGCCAATGAAGAACTTGATTTATTAGGTACAAGCAATGTCAAGATTTCGGAATAGCGGTATTCTACACCACGGAATATTTAACTAAAGGACCTGTGTATGTAAGTCTTTGGAGTTCATTACTAGCAATGAGACAGCATGTGTTGTGGTTTTTAGAAATCCTTTCATTGACCTATCATTTGAAAGCACCAAATAAAACCTAGCTTAGCTAACCAAGTGTGATATTCTCTTGAAAAGATTCATCTACTACATTACATTATTTGCAGCATGCTAATATTCTTGGTCAAAAGTGCTGTTGTAACTCATAAGTTGATACAAGTTCAGATACCGTATTCACCTCTTTTAAACGAGGCACAAAAAGTAGCTTAGAGCAATACTCTGGGATTGGTTATAGGAGTAACAATGAAGTGATAAAAACCCAAAAGGTGCCACTCTAAATTTTGAAGTGGCATCAAAACAAGTTTTGAAGCCTTTTTTGACAAACAATACCATCCAGTGTAATAAAGATGGATACTTCTATGATCTAATTATTATAAAGATGCAAGTTTTTCCAGCAAGAAACTTTGATATTAGCCTAACAAATTCAAAAAATTCAGTACTTAATTGAAGTTTCGGGACAAATTTAGTGCAACACAAAAAAAATAAAATCTCATCCATGCATATTTTATTCACCTGAAACATATTGTGTTTCAGCAGCAAAATGCAGTTCATTAAAGTAACTTTTGTGATCTAAGTGCCATTACCAATGGACAATACCACCTTTCACATAATGATCCAATATTTAGGCAAAGCATTGTGGGTGAGTGAATATAATGGCATTCATAGTGCAAAATTACACATGGAAGATTAATTTTACATTGTAGCATCGGGACATACTGCATCACACCCAGAATACTTAAAAAGATGTGCAGCTAATAGGCAAGCTTTTAACACTAAATAAAATCTCAAAATCTGACCCTTAATACACAAGCTGGAGTAGAGTATCACTACCTCTATGTAGGTAGCTATAGTGGTCTTGTTAGAACCACCAGGTTCCCCCAAGTTGTTTATAGCTTCTATTATAAGATTGTCCAACCTATAACAGAAGCAAAGAAGATAAACATCGATGTGAATGATCATGCGCATATCTCATCGAGATAATATTCACTGCCATCTATACAGGTTTAGGAAATATTACTGCAAAATATGATACTTCCGGAGTATTAGAAACAAATCTGATCTTGCCTATTGGAAAGCA
Source organism: Fraxinus anomala (assembly GCA_903798345.1). Classification (NCBI taxonomy): domain Eukaryota; kingdom Viridiplantae; phylum Streptophyta; class Magnoliopsida; order Lamiales; family Oleaceae; genus Fraxinus; species Fraxinus anomala. The sequence goes on along the minus strand of CAIGRN010196972.1, from coordinate 7,232 downwards.
GTGTCTAAAAGCATGTAAACTTTAAAAAGTTCCAGTTAGGTTACATTATTTCCATCTTCAAAACAGCTAGTACCACCTCTGCACATGCCTAGAAGAATATACAAGTAACAGCTAACCCAGGCACTGATGCTAGAAATGTGTACGTGTAGAATATCTTATATCTCTAACTTTTGCGTTGAAAGTGCTGGCTACTTAGCATAAAGAATATAAACAAAAAAATGCGCCAAACTTGTACATAGTATGTCTAACCTCATGATAGATCTTTTTGGGCCATCAATTGGTGATGAACCACCAGAAACTGCATGAGGCCTAGCATCATCAATTTCCTCATCACTTTGAGATACACTGGTAAGAGCTGTTGAGCTCTCGCCATGTTTCGGTGCCTGATGCATCCTCTTGAGTGCTAATCTAGACCTCTCCCGAGATCCCCATCCATTCGCCATCACACTCATGTTTCTCCACTTATCCTACCAAAATTATTATTACGGCATAAGCATTTCTATAGCTCGAACCTATAATCCAACAGCTATCAACATTTTTATAGGAACATATGATTGAGAAATGATCTCTACCTTGAGATCAACATTGGATCTCAGGCACAAAACTCCACTAAACTCTGGGTCTTTAAGAATCGTACGCCATTTTCCAGGGCCATGCTTAAGGACTCCAGCTTTAAGAGCCGCTTCTTCCTCTGCAGTCCACTTTTGCTTAGGTGCACCCATTAATCAACACGGCACAGATAAATTCTACCTCCTAAGCAGTAATCACCTGCACCAGAAATTCACCCAAGCAGAACCAGCCAACATAAGAAAATTTTCACATTCAATCACGTCAAATTTGAAACAGTAAAAGAAACTGCATCTTGTGTAGAATTCACTAATCAAAATCAATCCACCAAAAGAAATTAATCAAATTAATAATAAATCCATTCACACCTAGTTACAAAAATAAAATTTTAAAATTTCATTTCGCTTATCTGAATTATCCAATCTGAAATTCAGGTTTAATTCTCTTGCTTTAATTTAAATTATCAAGAAATCAACTGGAATTCATGAGGTTTACCGTTTACGAAGGAGTGCAATTTGTGCCGTAGAAAATTGAAACCCTAACCTAATCCAATAATAGAAATAAGAAATTTCTTATTATTTACGTCAGCAATCAATTGGAACAGAGATTGGAAGAAGAGGTAGATGTAGAATTACCAGTTAGATTGACGATGGATTTAGTCCTCGGATTTTGCAGAATTGAAAAGGCCCTTTCTTTTAAACCCCTAATTTTGTACGCCAACCATGAATAGATTTGCGGGCCGAGTATACGAACAACGGTTTTACGAGTGCACAGTGCACTAGAGGACATATAGATTTTGCCTAATAAGGGGGGAAGTTACACCCTTGCGCAAAATGTCTTTGTTAGTAAATGAACTTTTTTTTTTTTTTGGAAGAAATGGTAAATATATTCAAATTACCATTTTTGTCTATGCATCCCATTTTAATTACAATAAATATTTTAATTTTTACTCATTTTGTATTTATTTTCCAACTTTTTTATCGCATTCTTAATTTTACTTCTATCAATTTCTCATATCTTGTCTCTAATTATGGTTTCTGATCAAAAAAATTCGTTATTATGACATAAAAACACTTATTTGGCTCTCATGTTTTTATATAAGAAATATTGCTCAACAAAAGGGAAAATCCCATTGAGATAGATTGAATCAATGACCTATATATCTCCTATTTTATCAATTAAAAATAACGAATACAAAAACTTGAAAAATAGTTGTCACTAATTAGTTACAACTCACCGTGCATGTTCGTAGAATATTTGGAAAAAAAAATTCCTAATCAAAGACGAGATATGCTAATTTTATTGAAGGTATATTATAAAATGCGAAAAAAAAAGGAACATAAGTGCAAAAATCGAGATTTTTTATTGCAATCAAAATATGGTACAAATAATAAAAATTATAATATAATTACTCTTTGCAAAATGGTCATTATTCAATGAATCAAAAATACACCGATGTTGTAATTTTCTTAAGACATATCATTACTTGATGGATACACTCGTGAGACAAATCTTGAAAGTTTTCAAGAAAATATTCATTATTACTTGTAGATGCGCAACTATTGAGGCAAATCTTGCAAGCTTTAAAGTGAATATTCATTCTTGTGAACTGGCTCGCAAAATAAATCTTTTCTTGAAATTTTTTAAGATTTGTCTCAAAGTTTATATACCCATCAAATGACGTATAGTTTTGTCGCCAAAAAAATATATAATTGACGTTTAACATATAAAAATGATCATTTTACTAGTATATCCAAAAAATGACCATTTTTTTTTTCTCTCAAAAAAGAGTTCTAATGCATAAAAGCCTCTTCTTGTGATCACTCCCTTGGTCTCTTGGTCGAGCTAACGTTTTTTACACACTCCAAAAGTCACTTGGAAAATTTTATTTTCTAGACCCTACTTGCAGAGCCTAGAAAGAGAAATAGATGGATCATGGTCAAACTCCATTTCGTTCAATATTGAGGGCATGTCCATTAGTGATTCAATTAACTCAAGATGGTAAAATATCTCACGTGTCATCTTCGTATAATTTATCTAGTCTTTTCAAGTTACGCACAATACATATTATAGTTAGTTCAAAACTACAGTTTGGATTGCTTTGAATTCAAGTAACATATTTGTATTTTTCTATAATTCAAAAGGTAAACATTTTTTCTTTAATGAGATGTCCAAGTACAAAAAGGCTTTTCTATTTCAAATGACCAAAAATCATTTTAATTTTTCTAAATTTAAATTAGTTTATTCTGTACATTGTAGCCGAGTCACGATGAGTGCACAAATATCAAAGAAGGGTTATGTTCACCATAATTGTTGGATCATTTTTAGTCACACAAGTAGTGATTGGCACAAATGATGTAACCAAATGCATCTCAATATAGATAAAAGACAACGCAAGACATTCTACTCAATTCAGTGCGGCTCGTACCCTAATATATTAGCACCACTCCATACCCCTCCTTTCCTCTCAAACAAATTAATTTCACTCTTCTTTCTCGGTGCGGTGGCATCAACAGTTCTATCAGTTCTTTGTTTTGTGGATGAAATTCCAAAAGAGAGGGTGTAATGTCTTTTTACGAGATCGTGGGTCTGTTGACACTAGTCCTACATTTTGTCTCTATGGACCAAAGAGAAAAGAGGCTCCACGGGAACAAAGAGAAGCAAGGAAGTCAACCTCTTTTATGAGTTTCGTAACTTTTATCAAATTTTCAATCACATTTTGTTAACTTTTATCAAGATATGTGTCAAAAACCCCTTAATAAGAATATAAATGTGCCTACTTAAAAGAATAGTAACTTCAAAATAAGCTAATAACAGCTCATTAATCAACTTAAACACCGTTCATTTATTCTGAAGAAATAACTTCCACATAAGCTTACAACACAAGGCAAATAACTGCAACTCATTAATCAACTTAAACACCATTCAATTATTCTGGCTATCAAAGAAAAAAAGCAACTTCAAAATAAGCTATCCAGCACATCTCATTAATTGACTTAAACACTAGAATTTATATACTTAAAGTAATCGACCAGAATGTATCAGAAATTATATATGTAGACTGAAATCAACGTATTCTCATTGAAAAAAATCCATTAGCAATGTACAAATCCAAACCGAGATCCCATTATTTTTAAAGAACAAAAGACGGATAAGAAGATAGCGATCCTCACAGATCCTAAAATTGGAGAGGAGAATCGGTACTTTTTATCCCATGCATTTACTTAACCAGAATTTCAATCATCAGAAGCAAGCGTCAAGGAGACAGCAGCAGCATAGAGCAGCCAAGCTGCAGAAATTAACAGCAACAATCAATTTACCAATCAATTTACCGATGAAAATATTTTCAACTTCATAATAAAAAGAAAAAGTAAATAAGTGACTCTTTATTGACACTTCTGTTAGTACAAGAAATTGAAAAACCACAAAGTATACAAAGATTTATTCTCAAAGTTACAGCTCAAAACTCACGGCATCTCAGTATCACAGATTTTAGGACTCGGAGTATTGTACCATTTTGTACAAACTCGAAAACCTCAAAATCAAACCCTCAATAATTAGTTGGTGCTACTTCTATGAACGAGAAGGCATCACACTAGAACCATACACACACATCTCACCCAAGAATCACAAAGACTTAGAATCACTCAAAAACAGGAGAAACCACCAACCAAAAGTTGGAGATCACCCAGAGAAGATGAAGGAAAGGAAATAACTCAAAGAGAATTCTAGAAGCCACACAAAAAATTAGACGGAAAAGTGAATTAGCGCAACATGCAAATGTCCTATTTATACTCACCGTTGATCTAGTGATCAGATCAACGGTTCAGAGCAACTAGCGACTTTGGCATTAATGAGGCAACTAACGTAGTTTCTCCAAAATGCATTTTAACCATATATTGGGTTCGGGTTTGGGCTCCATTTGAATTATCAGGCAATCAAGCCCAAATTATCATCATCGTCCAAAATTGATTGGATTGGCATCACAGCCCAACAATATACATTGTAAACCTATTATTTGTTTGATAGGAAGGATTCAATAACATTCCACGGTATTAGGGGAAAAAAATAAGATAAAATCTATTTTACTATATCAAACATGCAATTAAATAATTCATAAAACACTAAGGCCATATTGTTTTAATTGGTTATGAGTACAACATCAGGATTAAAAATCATTACCACCAACTTAAATTTTTAATATAGTATCTAGGACAAATCATAAATTAATGTATAATTTGAGGAATATTTGAAGACAAACTAATTCGACAGCCAAAAAAATTGGCAATTATTTTCTGCATAAAATCCATTATTTCAAGATTATCAACAACACAAACCCCAACAACTCTCAGCCCGTCAGCCTACACTAAAAGTCAAAAATACCCTCATAACCACCGTGGTTACGGGGGGCATTGCGGGAAATAAGATAAAGATCTCTTCCTCCGTCCTGGTTGGCGGGGGAAGAAACAAAGAAACCCATAAAATTAATCCCAGATCTCTCAGATCCAAACCGCACATAGATGCATCTATACTTACAATATACATGCATCTATACGTACAATATACATGCAATGCAAGCATATAGATACAAACAAAAACGAGATTTGGTAGATAGGGTGCATACCAGCCTTCCATGCAACCGCCACTACTTGATTGGTGTTGGTGTTGTTGTTGAGGAGGTGGTGGGGGAGCGTATTGAGGTGCGTATTGTGGATGGTACCCCGGAGGTGGGTAGCCGGGTGGAGGGTATCCCGGTGGAGGGTAGCCTGGTGGAGGGTATCCCGGCGGAGGGTACCCTTGTGGAGGGTAGCCAGGGGGTGGGTACCCTCCTGCTTCCGGTGGATTACCTGCTTATCATAAAATAAGCAAAAATGCAAGATCAAAACAAGAAATAGAAAATGTACAATAAGGAGAAGGATTTGATCGTTGCCATGCCTTGAGGAGGAGGTGGACCGTCAGGAGGTTGATTCTGATAGTAACTCATCGTTTTTGCCCTTTTTGGGATGCTTTTTGGATTAAAGGAACCTTAGTTTTTATGAGCGAATGGGTGGGGGTACAGAAGGTTGAGGGTGTGGGTTTGCTGTTTTTAGAGGGCATTCACCCAAAGAAATAGGGACATTTTTATGAGGTATTTTTTGATGGTTAGGTTAGAACATCAAGAATATAATTGTGGATAGTTTTAAAAATTGTCATATAAAGAAAATGAATCGTGTTTAGAAAATTCTTTGCAAGCTGATACAAATTTTATTAAGTTGACATGACAAAAGAAAAATATATATTGTTTAGATCACTAGATGTAGAAACTTTGTTAGACATACGAACATAACATGCAAATTTAGATTGATTTTGTTTTTCAAATTTTTTTTTCAAAAAAAAAAAAAAATGACATTTTCCATTTTTCTGTTCTTAAAAGCAGTTTTTCAGAATAACAAATCAAACAAATTTTATACAACCTTAAAATAAACTCTCAAAATAGAAAATTGAAAATGAATTCAAATCTTAAACTGAAACGCAAACCAAAAGGGACCTAATAAAATGCAACTAAACAATAATTCGACAGGCAAAAATATGAAATAAACCTTATTAGACAACAATTTCACGTTGTTTAAAATGTTCGACACATCATATTTGAATAAAAATTAATTCGAATGGTTGGTTTCACTATCACCTGATTGATAGATGATTTACCGTGGATGTGTGCAAGCTTTTCTTTCAAGTACAATGTCTTAAGTTCTGTTTCATTGTTCCTCGTACAAATTGTATATGACCACTGCGTCATACAAGTCTCAAGCTTTTCAGCTTTATTGATTTTGGCTTCCTACGCCGGTGTTCGTTAGGTGTCGTATTATCACGCCAATGAGTATTTGTAACTTCTTCATCATCATCATTTTCCAAAAGTATATGCACTCCCCTGCTAAAAAATATCTTCTAGCTGCCTTTCTTTATCTGATGTTGGTGGAAGATATTTATATTTTTACATGCTTATTTGTGTCTGGCTTGGATTGGAATGAAGGACTTTGCTTTCCAATCGCTTTTTGAGGTCGATTTAGATGATCGTAATAAACTTGAATTTATATTTACAAATTTGAGTAAATTTCTACTTAATTTAATGCAATTATTGTTATTGTAGGTAAAACCTGGACTTGGGGCATTTGGAACAAAAATGACAATTTTTTAGCCTAATTGAAGTTGAATTGGAGCAATTGAAAGCTAAAGCTCATGATTAATAAGAAGCATTAATGAATTAGTAGGAGGAAAGTGATAGCATCAAGAGTGAAATTCAATTTATCGAAAGTTTTGTGGACTAAATTGTACATTTTTGAAAATTGTAAGGACCAATTTTGAGAGATTATTGGAGGTCGGGGACCAACACGAAAACTTTTGAAAATTTCGAGATCAATGTTGAAGATTAGGAAAAAAAAACTAAAGGCAAACAAATATCATGAAGCATGGACCAATTGAAATAAGATGGAAAGTTGAGGGTTAATCGTGATTTGCAAACAAAATTCTATATGTAGAGTTTCACGAGTCTCATCAGAGTTCATAAATTTTCATCATCTATGGAATCAAGGAAAATGGAGTTGGATTGCTTTATTTTCCTTGTGTTTTGAGTGTTTTCAAAGGTTAAAAACACATTTTAAATTTTATGTTATAAATTTAATCTT
>CAIGRN010196969.1:0-19079 GCA_903798345.1 Fraxinus anomala | reverse complement strand
ACATTTATCCAATTATAACTTATATCATGATATAACAAATTAATTCTTCCAGAAAATAACTTCAATTTTAATCCAAAACTAAAACTAACATCATTTAAGTTTTATTTTATAAATCATGAATCTCATTTAAATCTATATGGCAACATAGTTCTAACAAATAGGAAGTGACATCAGAATTCTCGTATTCTACTTATCACCAAAAAAACCTATGTCCCAAAATATTCATGTACAAATTATATTCTATAACTAACTAAATATAGAACTTTTTAACTAAACTATCAAGCATTTATGAAAACCAGTAGGACCTCTGATCCCCCAATATTTCTCCACTTTAATATCAACTCAAGTAATTGAAATACTTAATAAGATTTGATGATAAATGTTCCTATTTTGTTTAATAATTTCTCTCGAGTAATATTAACACTATACTCACATATGACCCTACTATAAACATGCGAATATATAAAATGAATGAAATCCCAAGAAAATTCACAATAAGATGATGCAAAGTATAATAATATATCTTTATCTACTATTAGACTTTAGAATAATTGTTACAATATGCTAATCTTCCTATTCCTTCTCTTGAATAGAATAAAATAATAAATCTATTCAATTATAAATCAAGAATTTGAAAGCATTAATAACATAACCGTCATTGAAGCCAAACAAGTATTTGACATCAAAAACTTGAAATTAACGTTAAAATATAGTTTTCATCGTCATTGTTGTGTCTAGACAATTAGTCGAGCATCATAAAATTACACAAACATGATGTGAAATAATAATATATCACCTGAATTCAGTTATAGAAAGAATAAAGGAAAATAATTCTTAGATCTCTTCAAAACTTTTTGAATGATCTTCTTGTATTCTCTTCTTCCTTTTCCAAAATTCAAGTAAAGGTATTTAATTTGTGATTTTTTTAAATGGAAATTTATTGAAAATCCTCACTTATGGTGGTGGAAGAACACCGTGATTACACACACACACACAAACAAAAAAAAAATCATCAAAAATGACACTTCAACGTTTAAAAATAGGTAATATCCAACGGTCAGTACATAATATTCCTCTAAGAAGGGTCGTTATTTCATCGCCAAAAAATATCTTTGTTGAAGAACCTCCACATGCCATTTTTGCAAGAAAATCTGCTGCCATATTTGGCTCTCGAAACACATGATGAACCTGGGCGTTAAGTACACAAATCAAATCCATAATATCTTCCCAAAATTCCCAAAGCCACCATAAGGAACATGTACCTCCTTTCACCCAATGAGCCACGACCTCCGAGTCAGTTTCCACCATAATATTCTTTATCCCCAGGTCCCTACGCATACGTAACCCATCCAATAGAGCACGAGTTTCCGCCACCATATTTTTGCAAGGTTTGTAGTATTGGGAAAAACCAGCCCAGCATGTTCCATTCATATCACATAGAATTCCTCCTCCTCCGGCTGATCCCGGGTTTCCTTTAGATGTGCCGTCAACATTTAATTTTAATTACTTACTCATTGGTTTCTTCCAGCTGATCGTTTGTGCTTTTGGCTATTTAAAATCTTTTATAGGACAGTTTAATGAGGGCAAGCAGTGAATATCACGATCTGAAACTTTACCGACTTTGGAGATCAGACTCGAAATCTGGGATATATAAGACTTAATCTGCTAAACTGTTTTCTCCATATAATGGGGTGACCTTCCATCCTAGCCTTACATCTGAATTTCCAAAGCGCCCAAGTGATAATAAGTGGCGTAATACCACGGAGAACTCACACCTGTGAAATGCTAGAAGCATGTTTCAACCATAAATTTATTCAGCATCTCAAAATTGCACAATGTGGTAAGGATAGATTGAAGTGAGATGCAAAATAAGACCAGACTTTTTGAGCCACTTCTCCATTACACAGGATGTGAGCAATAGTTTCTGTCGAAAGAGTTACACAGCAGTCACATTTAGAGCTAACAGGATTCCAATAGCTTGGACCACATCATCAACAGGTAAGCAATTTAAATGAGCTCTCCAAGCTACGAAAGACATTCTTTTGGGAATTTTATTATGCCACAGCCAGTGTCTCGACATGCATTCCACATACTTTTTAAGAACCAATTCCCAAGCAGATTTAGTCGAGAAAGAACCATCATTACTAGGCTTCCAGACATAGCTGTCACGTACCCCAGATAATTTTATGTGCATACCTTCGATAAATTGTGCTTGATTTTCATCCAATAACTCTCTAAGCCAACTTCGATTCCATTTCCCGTTAATCGTCATCAGGTCCCTAATTTGTAATTGTGGTTTCTTCACGTCGAGACCTGATTCAGCCAAGCTCCGAGTACCTATCCAATTATCATACCAGAACTTAAATGATCCATCTCGAACAATACAAAAGGAGTTTTATAATACAATAGGTAATGCCGAGATCACCCTATTCCAAAAATGAGATTGTGTAGGGGACACTTTCGCCAAGGCAGCAGGTTTATTCTTCATGTAATTAGATGCAAAAAATTCGGCCCAAAAGGATCCTCCAACCAACAACTTCCATGCAAATCTAATAAATAAAGCTTGTTGCACTTTGCTAAAATCTCGAATGCCCAAGCCACCCTCCTCCAAATTTTTCTCCATGAAACCCATCTTCGTCTCTTAGAACCATCACTTGCGATCCAGAGAAAAGATGATAAGATATGGTTCAGCTCATTATGAATTCCCTTAGGCAAGTTTAGGATGGAAAGTATATGGATAGGCATGCTACAAAGAACATGCTTAATCAAGGTTATTTTTCCCCCAAAAGAGAGTAGACGACCCTTCTAGCCAGCCAGTTTCTCTTAGATTTTATCCATCATTGGTTCAAACATATGCTTCATTAGTCGACCAGTGTAGAGAGGTACACCCAAATAAGTACAAGGCCAAACACCTTCTTTAAAACTCGAAGAAGCCAATAAGTTTCTTTTGCGCGCTACAGATATATGTTTAGAAAAGAACATAGAAGATTTCATAGGATTTATCAATTGGCCAGATAGTAGCACAAACTTTTTAATAATGTGAAGGAGATTTCCAATCTACTTTTTTTCCATTAGCGAATATAAGTAAATCGTCAGCGTAAAATAAATGACTAACCATAATTCCTCCAGAAAGAAAAGGCCAACTATGATTTCTTTCAAAAGTCTGGTTGATCATTTTTGACAAAAGCTCTTGTACCAATATAAACAAATATGGTGATAGTGGGTCTCCTCGGCGTACTCCTCTAGATGGTTTGAAGAAACCCCGTGTCTTACCATTAAGCATAATTGAATAGTATGGAGAAGAAATGCAATTAAAGATAAGATTTCTCCACTGGTCAGAAAAACCCAATTTCCTTAAACTTGCAAGAAGGAATCGCTAATTCACTCTATCATAAGCTTTGACCATATCAATCTTCAATAAAACATTTCTACCTCTCACCTTCTTATGAAGTTTATGTACCATCTCCAGAGCGATGGATATGTTATCAAAAATACTCCTTCCTGGAATAAAAGCAGATTGTTCTCGAGAAATCAACTTGTTTAACAAAGGAGCCATCCTAGCTACCAAATTTTTGGATAGAATCTTTTACACTATCGAATAGAGACTAATAGGCCTAAATTTAGCAAAACTGTTCGGGGATTCTTCCTTAGGAATCAGTACAATATTTGTAGCACCCAAAGCACAACTTAAAGGACAACCCCTAAAAAATTATGTAGCCACTGCAAGAAGATCCATCTGAACGATGTCCCAGGCATTAATAAAGAAACTTTTGTTGAATCCAATAAGTCCAGGACTTCTATCTTTTGGGATAGACCAAAGAGTGTCTTTAACCTTATCCAATATTGGAGGCTTGCACAAAGCTAGATTTTCTCCTTCTGTAATGATCGGTGTGAATAGATCTAGTTCTATACCATCCAAAGATATTGGTGAGACTGAAAAGAGCTCTTTAAAAAATTGGACAGCTCCCTCATGTGCCTTGTGAATCAAATCTTTTTCCTCTCAAATGTTAGTAAAAAATCTCTTTTTATAGTCACAAGATTAAGATAAAATTCATGTCCCTTCGTTACTCCACATAGAAGTCTAATTAGAATAGGGGGAGAAAACTTGGTTTGCCTTGCCTAACCATGTGATTGCATGGTTCAAAAACTTGCGATTGCATAGTTTACAACCATAACATGTTGGTTCTTGTTATTATATAGCCCCCGTTTGGTGGCCTTAAAATTTCAAAAATATAGTTTTGAAAAGTATATTTTGGAGAATGTATGATTAAAAAGTAAGGAAAGGTTTTGAGTTTGCGTGTAAAATATTTTATTGTGTGAATGTGTGGCTGAAATGGGTATGAGAAATAAATTAAAATAAACTAAAGGCCACCAAATAGGAGCATAGTTGTGATCATATGGTTCAACCTTTGCAATAGCAAGGTTGATCTTTTCCTCCTAAATCGTGTTAGTCCCTGAACGTCCTCCTTGTTTCACTCAAGTCCTTTCTTATTTGCATCGTGGGTCCTTCATCATTCAAACCTTTACATTTCAGTGAACATTATTCGATTTTTGCTCCATATCTTCATCCACCATTCAACATCGTATTTTCTCTTAAAGCAATTAATATTTGACCAAAATTAAGAAACAACATATTAAAAGTATTCCCATACATCCACTTTCAATAGTCAAGATAAGTGTAAAATTTCACTTATCAAACGCCCACAAACTTAAATATTTGTTCATCATCGAAAAAAATAAAAGAACAAATTCAAGTAAATAAACTAAACCAACATGCTTAACTCAACTTAGCTTGTTCAGTGCTTCACTCTACATGAATATTTAAGTCCTAAAATTCGAACAAGTTAATGAAACACAATAATTAATACTTATTACATAATCTATATATATATAGCTCTTAAGCGTGTTACTATTCCACTTATGTTATTCAAATCAAGTTATACAATTCAACCTCCAAAGAAAATACTCCATATCAAGCCCCCACGGGCATGGCGCAATGTAAAGCAGGAGGGTTCTCTAAGGAGTATCGGAGGTTCGAATCCCCAAGGAGCTGTAAGGCAATATTTATGTTGGAAGGTAGATGTCATATGGAGGTAAAGTTATGGTATGCTTTATCACCCTTGCGGGGATCCTGTCCTCATATCGTAAAGGGAGGTCCACAGGGAGGATAGCCGCATTCTGAATATTCGGTCCAAGTGTGTATAAGCAGTGACCGCATTAGAATTTACCCGAGTGACGAACCAGGAAAGAAGGCTGCCACTCATCAGGTTTAGTCGGGAGAAGATTAGACACATGAGTCATCAAAAAAACATACTCCATATCAATACCACTCCTTGAGTAGGTTAATATGATCTTTCATCACTCGTGTTTTACTCTCAGTAGTCACTTTCATTTTCCCCAAGGTAACCTAAACAAGAGAAATTTGTTTTGTTTTCATGATCAATTCAACAATTCTCTGTTTTGCATTTAATTTTCTTATTTAATTATTTTCTTCTTCCAAATGATGGTCAAACTCGTAAAACTCTTTTTAAATAATGATAATGGTTCGTGTTAAGTTCATTAACACATATAATTGCTAACCATTATGTCACTCATTCATGGACCATTAGTCTATAATGAAGCTCAAGTTTTTCACTATTCAATACATACGAAATTTCAAATTCCATACTCCCTGTCTACATATTATTTTCATCAGTTTCTGTCTGCTTCAAAACTTTCAAATCTTGTCTCAGTCTTGGTGGACGTGTTCAAATACATATCGATTAGTTATAGTAGAAGTTGTGCTCGGAAACTATTGATTGTCCGTTGTATCTTGGGAGACAAATGCTGGAACGAAATCTCAAGCACCTACGATGAGAGGGTGAATCTATTTTAAGAAAATTATGTTTACACAGGTCTCGACTTGGAGGTCCATTAACTCTTTTACCATATATTATTTCCTAGAATTTTAGATTACTTATTCTGTTCTTACTGTAATTAATAAAATTATATTATTTTGCAATTTTTTATATAACACATGTCTCAGATTGATGGCCAAAACTTAGCTGGATAAAAACTATTGATCTCAAAAATTGCTGCCAACAGATGCCAGACTCACTCGTACATGCCCAAGCTAGATCCAACACGTAAATGCTGATCAACGGTCAAGATCGCTTCAAGTTTGGACGTGGGAGGAGTTGGACGTGGGATAAGCTAGGCGACACGAGACTTTACCGTTCGGGTTCTGACAAGGTTAAGGGACTACGATTGTAAGATAAGAACCAATCGATATGTAAATAGATCAATAGGTGTAAAGAGTAAAATATATTGTAGAGAATGATTTCTGGGTTTGCTCCTAGCGTTTTAGTTGTGTTTTTGTATATAAATCCGCATTATCCTTGAATTGTTATATAGGGGATATTTATAGTGTTACAAATGGAATGGTGATCCTTGGATCAAATTACACGGGCCTCATCTCCTCGGCCAAAGCATCAACTAGCCATCAAGTTGACTTAATGTTCTTACACCCTATTAACAAGACAAGACACAAATGCACTTTTTACAAGAGTCACATCAATCATTTCAAAAGGATCTCTATAATAAATTCAGGATATTTGTACGTAGACCGTCACTAGCTGGGGTAGAGCCTCGGATCTGTTGGCCCTCAAAGGCATGTCTACCTCGGATTAATGACGGGCCTCGAACTTCACAACAGCATGGGCCTCGTCACTATCCTAGGGCCTCGGAATGCCCACGTCGGATTGAGTAGCGAGCCTCAGACTTTCCACCTCGGATTGAATAGTGGGCCTCGGATATCCCACCTCGAATTAGTAGCAGGCCTCGGACATCCCACCTCGAATGAGTAGCAGGCCTCGGACTGTATCCTAGGGCCGGCTAGACCACGTGGGAACCTAATAGCAAGTCATAACAAAAAGAATTATTATAATTTGTTTTGTCACAGTCTCAACACATTTTGGTGTGCTTTTCTCTCTCTTTTTTTCCTTTTCTTGTCATTTCTTCTATTTTTGAGATATTTTATTTCCATTCTAAAAGGTAATTTTCTCTTTACAGTACATACAATCTTCCTCCTCGATAAATCATCTTTTAAATATCAGTGATGCATAAAGACAGACTAGCTAACATGCTATAGAATAGTTAATTTTATTCTACATGCCACATCTAGTACAATGTCGTATGTTGAACCTAATGAGGAGGATTAGAAAATGATCAATTGATGTAGATATCATTTTGAATGGGTTTAATCACCACTAAATTTATTCTTAACAGGGCTTTCAACTAAAAATCTAAGTGGGGTCATTAGTATTTAGTGCACTAAAGCTATAATTATGAGAGTAATGGCATTTATCTTCATGATGATGAAACATTAGTGATGTGGTAACACATTATCCTTCACATTTCTCTCTCATAAAAATAAAACAGTCAAATTTCATTATTCTACATAGACTATCATGTCATCAATGTTCCATCATCATAATGATAAATAACATTATTCTAATTATGATCCCCACAGAGCCTAAGGTAATTAAGGCACATAACCAGTTTCTAAGCCCCCGTTTGAGCCCCATTAAATTAATTTTTTCTCACTCTTCATCTTAACCACATATTTATCAAATAAAATAATATTACACACAAATCTAAAATTTTTCCACCACACATTCTTCCATCAATCACTATTCTAAAAATTTTCAACCCCCTAAAATGGTGGCCAAACAGGGGCTAAGTCAAAACAAGTGCAATAAAAAATGAAGTCGTGCTCATTTTTTCAAGAGCCAAATATAAACTAGCAGAGTTCAAGTAATAAGTAAATATTTAAATGTTGTCACGAATCAATTCAAAATTTGATATTAGATAGACACAATTTCATCATTGGATATTAATTCCACTCGGTCTAAGTTTCATGTGTTTTTTATATCAATATATTAAAATACTACAAACTCAACCGATTTTTTCACCCCAAAACTGAAACTATACAACACCCTCTATGTAGAAAAATAGGACAAAAGAGTATATAAGGGATCTAGAGACTTATCGGGAGTGTGTCGAAGATGGAGGCGGAAGATTCTCTGGGGCCTTACCCTTTCCTTTCTCCATTGCCGACGGGGCTTTTCTTTTTGGTAGAATTTTATCTCTTTTGATTTTGAATAATTTGGAATTTTGATGGAAGATTTAAATTTTCTCTTTTGATGCACTCTATTGGATGTTGAGTTATTGAATTTGAGAGCAAACGTGTGTAAGTTTTGATTGGATTTTTTTTGTGGAAGGAGAGAGTTCGAATTTTCATTGTAAAATGAGGGTAATGAAATAAAAAGGGATGTTGAGTTTAAAACCCATGATGTGTACAGCCCCTAGTTGCTCTACTAAGGGTGAGCATGATCTTGCGATTTCAAGCTGTAATATTTATGCGGCCGCATGGCTAAACCATCGAATCACTTAAAAAATGGCATAATTACAACACTGTGAATAAGAACATAAGTATAAAACGCTGGCACACGAGCTAAAAATTAATAAACATGCTTAAGTGTTAAATGCAATTCTAACTTTCTACAAGTAATAATAACTGAATAAATGATCGTTTTCACGATGATTGCAATGCCCTCGTTTGAGCTCCATTATTTGAAGAAAAAAAATGATTTTGGAATAGTATTTTTTGGAGAATGTGTGATTAAAAAGTAAGGAGAATTTTTGGGTTTATGTGTAATATTATTTTATTGATAGAATGTATGTTTGGTAAAAGGAGAAAGAAAAATGAATTAAAGTTTAATGGGGGCCAAACAGGGGCGAATAATATTAACTTTAACGGAAAGAGCACAATTTTATGGTGATTGATTATTGCAAACTAAATTCTATAGCTAACTAAATATAAAACGGTTAACTAAACTATCAAGCATTTATGAAAACTCAATTAATTAATATCACTTGGACCACTAACCCCCTTATATTTCTTTTCTTCAAAATCGATTCAAGTAATTAACAATACTTATTTAGACTTGATAATTAGTGTTCCTAATTTATTTAATATTTTTTCTCGAGTAATTTTAAAACTATTATCACATAAGATCCTACCATATCTCTTGAATGATGCGAATATATGAAAACGAATTAAATCCCCGAAACATTCACAATAAGATCATGCAAAGCACAAGTGTGCAACTCTATCCAGTGTCGCACTTTAAAATGATTGTTACTTTGTGTTAAATGTCCTATTTCTTCCCTCGAACAAAATAAAAATCACAAATCTATTTAATTATAGATCAAATAATTGAAAGCATTAATAACATAACAATCATTCAAGCTAAACAAGTGTTCGACATCAACAACTTGAAATTGACATTAAAATTTCAAACTAAAGGGTTCATCTTCAGCACAGTGTCTAGATAATTAGCCGAGTATTATAAAATCACATAAAGATGTGGAATAACAATATATCTCCTGAATTCCAATTGTAGAAAGTAAAAGGGAAAATAACTCTTGAAATTTTAAATCTCTTCAACAATTCTTGAACGATATTCTTGTATTATCTTTTTCCTTTTCTAAAATCTAAGTAAAGGTATTCAATTTGTGATTGTTTGTGTGTTTTTGACGAGTGTATTTTGTACAATTATTTGGGCCTTTAAATTATAGTATTTATTAGTTATTTTGATGAATCATGACTTAATTCTATGTGTATTGTATTTGTTACGTACAAATAGATATAAATGATGAAATTGGAGAAAATGGTGAAAAAGGCTAAATTGTAAGAGATCCAAAGTTTAGGGACTAAAGTGCAAATACTCAAAAATTGTGACGGAACTCACGATGAAGATTTGAGAGTGCTAGCTGTTGATTGGATGAGAAAACAAGTCAAATTGATGAAATATAGTCAAAGTATTATCACACATCAATTTCTAACCAAAAAAGTAATGCTCAAAATTTTCAGTATCAGATTGAAACCCATTTTGGCAGATTAAATATTCGAATTAAAAACATGATATTTCTAGAACAAATTTACTCATTTAAGTTTTCTTTCCAATACACTTTGAATCACCTTAATTGGATATCGGGAGAGGGTTATAATAAAAATACTGAAAACTATTAAGAGGCCAAAACTACCTTAGGCGTGCACTCTCGCCTGCACGCGAGGTGCACGTCTCAACCCATTCAGAGGGTGCCTGAGGCTTCCAAAAGAGGTGGGCCGCGTGCCCTAAGTTAGCCTAGGTGCGTGCCTAGGCATAAATCTAGAAAAAAAATCTTATTTTCTTTTGGTAACTTATAGAATGCAATCTTTTTGCATTCTATATATTCAAAGGCACACACAAAAGGGAAAAACCTAGTTTTCATCATAGAAGAGCAAGAGAAATAGAGATTTTTACATTCAATGAGTGGAATTGCATCTTTTGGGATCGAGTTTTAAGCAGAGAATTGAAGTTTTCACGTTCTTCTCAAGTTTCTTAGTCTTGGGTGATGTCATTTCTCTTTCTTCTGTGTAATTTTCATATGATAATGTTAGGCTAAATTTTTTATGTATTGAATGGATGATGAAACCGTTGATTTATAGTTTTTAATTCAAAACTTAATATTTTTTAGTTGATTCTTGTGTTCTTGATTAAATGTGCATGAATCTTGTGTTGTTTGAATGATTGGTTATAATTAGATAGCTAGTTGCTTATTTGTAGTGTTGTGAGACTCACAATAAGTAGAATAATGCGTATTTAATACACGACCAATAGATATTAGGAAAAATGTTCATGGCGTGTGCAATTGTGTGAGATAATCATGTGATTGAATGCGTGCTTTGCATATGAATTTGGATTAGGAATATGATAGGGTCGTGTTAAGCATATATTTAATATATCTTGGAAGAGAATATTAGATAGTAACAGATTATTGATTTTCTGAACACATTAATCAAGCTAACTTACATAAGTCGAAAATTGGAACTAGACATCAATATGTAGATTCCGAAATCCAATACATTCATCTCATATTTGAATAAAAACTAATCTTTTATTGCTTCGTAGTTTAAATTAGAATAATAACAAAAACAAATCTCTTTTGTTTTAAATTAAACCGAATTTGATTATATCTAGTAAGCTATAACTACAATTATTCCTCGTGGGGCGAAAGAAGATTCAGATAGCATAGAAGAGAACAAATAGAAACAAGGACAATGGCTAAGAATCAGAATCAGATACATGATCCAATTTAACCACCACCACAAGATGAATAGAGACCTATTACCTGGAGGGCCAAATATTAGTCGGGGATTATGTGAATCCAATGCCTGCACTAGAACAACCTCGAATCATCTACCCACCCTTCGAACAAGCTAATTTCCACATTCGACCTGATCATCAATCTCTTCCCGAATCATCATGACATCAAGTTTTTCGGAAAAACTACAAATAATCAACATGAGCATATTCATGTTTTTCTGATGTTGTGCGAAGTCATTAGCTACGAAGGGATGTCATTAGGTACCTTTCGAATGCGCCTATCCCCTCACACCTTGAAGGAGGCCTCAAAAGAATGGCTCCATTCATTATCTACTGAAAGTATCATGTCGTGGAGTGACATGGGACAAAAATTCACCTTGAAATTCTTCCCGCCATCTTGAATCCATCAAATTCGAAATGAAGTTCATACTTTTAAACAGAAGGATCTCAAGACATATCTAGAGGCATGGGAGAGGTTCAAGAACTCATTTAGGAAGTATCCAAATCTTGACATTCCTAAGCAGGCTCAAGTATATCTCTTATGTTATAGATTGCACCCTGAATTTCGCAATTTGGCAGATGCTTCAGCAGGTGGTTCAATGATGAAGATGAAAATTGATAATGCCTATGAGCTCTATGAAATGACTGTTGAAAATCAGGATAATTGGCCTACCAACAGGGACTTTGCAAAAAAAGGATCCGATATGCATAATACTGACGCAGTGACAACATTAGTAGCACATATGGAAGCAATAACAAAGAAACTTGACAATCTATCTTAGCCTGTGAATATGGTACATCGATCGACCCTATTTGTGCAGGTTGTGGGATAAATCATATCACTGCCAGTTGCCCTCTAGCTTCCACTCACATCGTTCAGCCTGCAGAAGTAAGCTATGCACAAAACAACCCATATCCCCAACAACTATCATCCAGGTTTGAATGAGTAGCCCAACTTATAATAATCAAGGTTACAGATATTAGATGAAGGGAAATCCACCAAAAATGCAGCAACAATAAGAAAAGATGTCATCCTTAGAGGATCTACTTTATAAGTACATCACAAAGAATGAGGCTGCAATCTAGAATCCGCAGGTTTCTATTCAAAACTTAGAAAATCAGGTAAGGCAGATAACAGTTGCATTGTCTAATAGACCATGGGGTACCTTGCATAGCGACATAGAGAAGTCCCACGGGAGCAAATTCTAACTATCAGAGCTCTAGAGAATAACATGGACTACTCGCCAGGGATCAAATTTGCTCCATGTGAATGAACTTATATGCCACCTATTCCATTTCCTCAAAGACTACGAAGGTCTCCAAAAGAGGAACAAGTTCAAATCATCACAACTAGGAGTGGTACTCAGCTACTAGAGATCATTGCATAAGAGAAGAGACTGAGAATAAACATGTACCTACCATGGACGATGAACAAGTAGATCAGTTTGAAGAATTAACATACTAGAATCAACAAAAGCCTTCAGAAAATCTACAGGTTAAGGCAACCGTTCCTATCAATAACTTACATCTACAGTCTCGTTTCCTCAAAGGTTACAAAATACCAAGTTGGAGAGGCAGTTCACAAAATTCTTAGAGATCCTCAAAAAACTGCATGTCAACATTCTTTTCATTGACACAATCTTTCAAATTCTAAACTATTCTATATTTCTGAAGAAGATGTTGACTAAAAAGAGGAAGGTACCCGAACATAAGATAGTTGCATTATCTGAAGAATGTAGTACAATCATACAGCATACGCTCCCGTCCAAACTAAAAGACCTATAGAGTTTCAATCTACATTGCTCTATAGGAAATTTAAATAGTATAAATGCTTTAATTGATTTTGGAGCAAGTATTAATTTGATACCTTCGTCTCTTTACAGAAAACTAAGATTGGGAGATCCAAATGTAGATTCAATAAACCTGCAGTTGGTAGATAGAACATTAAAGCACCATTTTGGATTAAATGAAGATATGCTCATCAAAGCTAGAGACTTTATTTTTCCAACTAATTTCATTATCCTTGACATAGAAGAAGTACATCAGCTACCAATAATCTTGGGAAGGACATTCTTATCAACTAGTCATGCCTTGTTGGATTTTGAAGCAAGTGAGCTAATCTTGAGGGTAGAAAACAAACAGCAGAGTTTCACTATGAACACTCCACTCAGGCTACCATCTTACCTTGAGGATTTTAAGAATGTGGAAACTGAAATAAGGGATGACTATACAAGTCATCGTTACAAAAAAAAAGTCATTGGTGGACTGGTTGGAACTATAAATGATCAATATGGAAACTTTCAGTGTTAAAGAGTCAAGGATGAGGTTGACAATGTCTGCAAGTGCAGCCATTACAGGGCCAAAAATTCCTTTTTTAAGCCCTCTTGAGTAGCCAAAACAATAAAACCAAGTTAAGGAATATAAACAAGCACTTATTGGGAGGCAACTCAATCTTCTTTCCCGTTTATTTATTATGCTTTCTAGATATATGATAGTTAGATTAATTTTGTGTCCAGTATTACCATCCATATTTCGTTTCTCCTTTGGCTGTTAAATTTCTTGTTGGTTTTGAGATGTTTTGGGATAAGTATTAACAGTTTCATGTGATTTGATCCCTAATTATTTGAATTTTATTCATTTTCCAGGAACGTAACATTGAGGAACACTCAAACCAACACTAGCCAAAGGGGTGATGCAATCACGAAAATTGTCTAGCTCTTGCATTACCTTGCCATTTTCGCCACCACCTCTAACTTAAATAGGGGAGTCTTATGTTTCCTTCTTTGTCTTTATATTTGCATACTTAATGCTATATTTTCGTACATTGACGACAATGCACGTTTTAAGTTTGGGTGGGATATTATCGTCTAACTAATTGTGTTTTAATTGTTTTTGCATGCTTGCTGTGTGTTATAAAGTGAAAAAAATTAGAAAAAAAAAATTCAGAAAAAAAGAATTTTTTTTTTAATGCTTTTTATTGCTTTGTATGCTTGAGTGTGTTAGATGGCCTTGTCAACAATGATGTATATAGTAGAATTAGGAGTTAGACTAGGAATTGTGAAAATATTACATGTTGGGATTGATTAATGCTTATTCAAGTAGAACTTTGTCTTACGTGTGCACATGACTTATATTTTTTGCATTACGAATAAGTGTTTTGGTTCATATGCTGGAATAGGTTGCAAGTAGTAGAACCTAGTTGCTAAAACCTAGAAAGACCACTATTACTTACATCCCTAAACACTTTTAAGATAGTTTGGAGATGGTTGAACTAGTGTAGAAAAATATCGATATGATTAGGGATTCCATGTGTAAAATTTTTGTCTGGATTGTCTAAGACTAGTAGGATGAAGATTAGGTATAAAAAAAACTTGAGTTAGGGGTCAGTTTTTAAGAATAAGTGTTTAATAAGGGATATTGCACTAATTATAGTATAAAAAGGGAAAAAGACCGCCATGTTACGAAACTACCCTAAAAGATCCCAATGAGAACACCTATTGAAAATCCCAAAAAGAAAACTCAAAAATAGATCAAGCTAGTACATGAAACAGTAGACACACAGCATAATTGAAAAAGCAAGTTCATGAATGCAGAAGACACTAAATACTTTGATTGAGCCTCGAACAGTTGTTTGAAATAACTAAACATTTAATAAGAGACAATTAGCATAGTTATGTCTTAGAAGTCGAAGCAGTCAAAATATAGGAGAATCCTTAGTTATTGAGTGTTTAAATGCTACTAGTGACATCTACTCAAACTAAAAAGAGTTAGGAATATGACTGTCTAAAATTCAGCCAAGGATCACACATTGGGAAAATGAGTGAAAAGAATAAGTTTAGGGTGTGTATCTCACGAGTGGAGAAAGAAAACATTTGACTATTGAGGGTTGAAAATTGAACCAAGTATGAGTTTGTGATATTTTACATAAGTCTTCACAAACACACACACACGTCGAATTCAACATCAAATAGGTAGATATTGATTCTTCTATATAATTTTGAAATTATTCTTTGTATTGGCACATGTATTTCAATCCTGAAACCAACAACATGTTATCTAACTAATTGTGTTTTGAGTTAGGTTATAGTTTGTTTGAGGACAAACAAATATTCGTGAATCAAAGCTTCTCCTCTCAAGTGTCTTAAAAAAATTCATTTCTTCTAGTGCCAAGATTAAGGTAAAATTCATGTCCCATCCTCATTCCAAATAGAAGTCTAACTAGAGTAGGAGAGAAAATTTGGTTTGCCTCACCTAACGTACGATTGTATTGTTCAAAGACTTGCAATTGCATGGTTCACACCAGAACATGTAGGTTCTTGTTCTTCTGTACTTATGGTTGCATGATTCAAACCTTGTGATCATAAGGTTTGATCATTTTCTCCCAATTGAAGTTAGTTCTTAAATGTCATGTTTTCTCCTAAAACAATCAATTATTTGACCGAAATTAAGTAACGACACAATAAAAGTACTTTCAAACATCCACTTTCGATTGCCAAGATAAGTGTAAAATCATACTTATCAATTATCAGAACTATACATATTTGTAACTTGATCACTACAGCTGTACCTCGATGTCACTCAATCATTGTAACTCGATCATCACATCTCTACAACTGTATGACTCAATTACCACCACAACTCCACCTTAAAATTTGAACTTGCCATATCTTCAGCGTCATCCCAGAGTTTGCATAATGAAATATAATACCACTAGGGAAAAATCTCACCAAATGCACAACAAATGTAGCGAAAAAAATGAGCCACAAAGATTAAAAAAACACAAGTTAAACATAGTTCAACAAACCATTGACAACTAGACTATTTTGATGCAATATCTGTCTAGTAATGATTTCAATTTGGTTGCATTTTCTACATAAATCCTTCTCCAAATGCACATTTCAACTTTGACATGCAACTTGATTAATATTCCTCAAACACATTCACATCTAGATTCAAAAAATACATAGCCACGAATGTAGAGCATAACGATATAGCAAACGATTTGGTACCAAGTTTTCACAAAGTTGTACATTTTGAAGAATCATTAAAAAAACTTATGCCCTGACGAAAATAAAGGAAAAATCTCTAAACAAAGGGTGGGGCAAATTTAACCAAAAAAAAAGGTAATTAGGTTTATGGTTTTCAACATCACGATACACTACAACATTTTATCTTAAGAATTCACGCAGAAATAATTTAGAGAAACAAAATTTATATAGAGAAAGACTACTAGAGAGAAATAATGTGACGAAGAAGAGGTTACAGAAAAATGTTGAAGAGATAACATGAAATGAAGGGTTCTATAACAGTTTCGACGATACTTTTTTGTAACAATAGTCTCCCAAGTCTGAGTCGTACATTCATGTGCGGGTCCGACTTTGAAGTATTGGTTGTCAAGTTGGTGAGGTCTTACAGATTGTCTTAGGAATATGCGTCGGTCAAAATAAGCGAGGACTTACGATTTGCCTCGAGAGATAGACACTGAATATAATTTGTCGAAATTTTGGCAGCATCTCCTTTGTAATATGGACTAAACCAATCCTGTAATACAATACAATATATTCACTTTAACTTTGAACGTGCTTTCAAGCTTGTTTGTTTGCAACATAACTATTTAAGTCAATGCTTTCTTAAAGCTTCAGGTTCTCTTGGAACTTCAAACAACATACTCTTTTAATTTCATGCTCTTTTAGATCTTCGAATAACATATTCTTTTAATTTCATGCTCTCTTAGAGCTTTGAACAACATATTCTTTTAATTTCATGCTCTCTTAGAGTTTCAAACAACATACTCTTTTAATTTCATGCTCTCTTAGAGCTTGTTTGCTTTGTTTGAGCTGAGGTTTTCTTGGAACTTCTGTCTTTTATTAAAGTGCCCTGCTTTGTGCAGAAATACATAGGATCGGAAGGTTTACCTATTCCGAGGTTTCCAACATAAACTCATGCCTACCTTTAGGGGGTCAGTTTTGTTTACGTCTGATACTTCAGAGGCTCTTTGCCTTCAAGGCTCTTAGCCTTTGTAAAAGAAACGTCGAGGCTCTTAGCCTTTGCGAAATAATTTCGAGGCTCTTAGNATGCCTACCTTTAGGGGGTCAGTTTTGTTTACGTCTGATACTTCAGAGGCTCTTTGCCTTCAAGGCTCTTAGCCTTTGTAAAAGAAACGTCGAGGCTCTTAGCCTTTGCGAAATAATTTCGAGGCTCTTAGCCTTTGTAAAATAACTTCGAGGTTCTTAGCCTCAGTAAAATAAACGTCAAGGCTCTTAACCTCGAGGCTCTTAGCCTTTGTTTTGTAAAAGAAACGTTGAGGCTCTTAGCCTTCGTGAAATAATTTCGAGGCTCTTAGCCTTTGTAAAATAACTTCGAGGTTCTTAGCCTCGGTAAAATAAACGTCAAGGCTCTTAGCCTTAAGGCTCTTAGCCTTTGTAAAAGAAACGTTGAGGCTCTTAGCCTTCACGAAATAATTTCAAGGCTCTTAGCCTTTGTAAAATAACTTTGAGGTTCTTAGCCTCTCAAACTTTAATCTGACTTTATTTATAATTTGCATAAGTATAGACAGTTCGCTTGCCTTTCTTTTCCTAAGCATATGGTTGAATGGTTTGCCCATGCTGAGGCTTCCTTAACAACTTTAGTTGCTCAAGGCATGTGCCACACTTCGCGAGCACAAATGTGGTCTTTTTTGGGGATCCAACTCCTCGTCGAAGTGCCCACGCATCTCTTCATAGGGACGGATCATCTATAAAGAGGCTTCTCCTTTGATCTTTGTCAATATGAGGTACTTTTTAATTTTTGAACTTGTGCAAATTTAATTTTTCAGCTTGCGAACTTTGTTTCCTGAATGAGGATTCCAAGATAATGTAAGCTCTTCCTTTATTCAAGGAATGAAGTCTTCAAGAGATCGTATTTTCCTTTATTCAAAGAATGAGGATTTCATGATAATGCCTCTTCTTTTATTCAAAGAATGAGGTCTCCAACTAGGGATAAGCATCTAGCGAGGCGTGGAATAGACATCCCGTGAATAGTTCTCGAACTATTGGAGTCTTATAAGCGAGCCTCAGATAGACGAGGACTTATAGCTAACCTCAACAACAGTGCTATTGGAGTCTTATAAACTGGCATCAGAATAACGAGGTCTTACAGCTAGGCTCAACAATAGTGAGAGGCGAGGAATAACCATCTCACGAGGCCAGGAATAAACATCTGGCGATTTACCTCTTCCTTTTTCAAGGAACAAGGACTTCAAGATATTGCTTATTTCTTTTTCAACGAACATGGACTTAAAGAATATCACCTCTTCCTTTATTCAAGGAACGAGGACTTCAAGAGATCGCCTCTTCTTTTATTAGATGAATGAGGATTTCATGACAACGTCTTTTCCTTTATTCAAGGAATGAGGTCTCCAACCAGGGATAAGCATCTACCATGATGGGGAATAAACATCCCGCAAATAGCTCTCGAACTATCGGAGTCTTACAAACGAGCCTCGGATAGACGAGATCTTATAGCTAGGCTCAACAATAGTGATATCGGAGTCTTATAAACTAGCCTCGGAATGACGAGGTCTTCAATAAGGCTCAATGATAGTAAGAGGCGATGAATAACCATCTCGAGAGGCCAGGAATAAACATATGACGATTTGCCTCTTCCTTTTTCAAGGAACAAGGACTTATAAAATGTGGATGTGGCGAAGGAGTAAATATCCTACAAATAGCTCTTGAACTATCGAAGTCTTATAAACGAGCCTCAGATAGACGAGGTCCTATAGCTAGGCTCAACAATAGTGCTATAGGAGTCTTATAAACTGGTCTCGAAATGATGAGGTCTTCAGTTAGGCTCAACGATAGCAAGAGGTGAGGAATAACCATCTCGAGAGGCCAGGAATAAACATCT